>CM031237.1:76750756-77056041 GCA_018340775.1 Taxus wallichiana var. yunnanensis | reverse complement strand
ATAGTGTTCACAAATTTGGTGATGCTTCAAAATTATTATTAATGTCACAATATCATCAAGGTAACAAATCAATTAAAGACAAAGATAGATATGTTTTGTTTATTAATTTCTATTTTCATTAATATAGCAGCTTACAAATTTGTGTGGGAGAGTAAATATTGTAATTATAATTTTTAAGAATAAATTTTACATGCATCAAGGTAATAATGCTAATGCACAAATTTTTGTGGTTATCAAATTTAAACAAGTTAGAACTTTCAATTTCATTTACATATTTATTATAAGGGTAAATTCATTGTAAATTGTTCATTTACTTAAGACAATTTCTATTGTTATAAATGGAAAGTTGAATTGCAAAACTAATTTTTCCTATTCCTTCTTGCACATTGTTTGGGTGGAAGGAAGTAAAACATAAACTTAAATTCCTTTTAATCCTTTTCCATTTTACAATTTGTTAATATGGCAAGAAGGTAAAGTTCACTTTCCACCCATTGACACTATATCTAAAATAGATTTGCGATACAACTCCTAAGAAAAACATAGGTTTAGGAATAGTATTCCTTTCATCACAAAAACATTACAAGATTTACATTCCATACGAAGTAAATTAAATCAAAATAAATAACTTACAATGATTTAACCAATGAATAAAATTACATCCAAAATGTTATTAGTACATTTTACAAGTTGTAGAATCATAATTGCACAAGCTAAAAACTTCACGTGTATTTCGCCAACAAGATAACTTCATCCATCGGGTTCCACCATCTTCATCAAGTCATGCACACAACCAAAATGAGGGAGTAGGATACACTCTCCACGCAACCAAACATCCAATGAGGGAGAGAAGACTTCTTCCCGATTGGCCCCGAGCCCCAACAAAGAAGCAATGAGGGTTATTTAGACAACCATGACAACTCAAAAATGGCTTCCACATACAAATTCAATCAAGACAATCAATGAAACACTCAATAAAATCTTTACAACAAACTAGCAAATATCAAAACACAAACACTTCATACTAAAGGCATGGAGGAGAAAGGAACACGAGGGTTCTTCTTATGCCTCCCAAGGCTTTTTGTGTACACCCATGAGCCTCCAAAACTCCATCACAATACAAATAACAACTATTATGCCTCCCTCCAAGAAGATACACCAAATTTATTCCTCCCTCAAGGAATCAACCCACTCTTATGCCTCCCTCACTCTTATGCCTCCCTCAAGAAAATAACAAGATAAACACAAATCATATTTATCAACAAGGTGGACATCCCAACCCAACTCCCTCCTAAAATACCCAATAACATTTCTCTTATGCCTCCCTCAAGTTTTACCCCCATTTCCATTTCTCCCACAACCTAAGGATCAAATCTATTTCCCACAATCATAAGCAATATAACAATCATCATCTACACATATGAGCACAAAAAAATAGCAAGGTAAAAACAAGGGTGAAGATCTACCTTACAAATGAAGAGTATCAATACACAACAAGCTCCAAGCCTTCCAAAATCCTAAGCAAACACCATCCACTCCAAGCTCCATTCACCATTCTCAAGCAAGCTCTCCAAAATTACAAGCATTTCCCCAAAAAATGAGGAAGTAACCCCCAAACAAACAATTAAACATGCATATATAGAAAAAGGAAAGAGGAGGGTGAGGTGGCTCCATGTAGGATGCCACATCACTCATCCTCAACTCCACATCACAAGTCAAACCTCAACCCCAATGCACAATAAATTGGTGGTTGAGAGGAATGACAACCCTCTTACACACACAACTCCAACCCACACCCCCTAAGGACAAAATTTAAAACCCATGTAAGAAAGTGCAATTAAATCTCACCTTTTGCCTTACAAAACACATAATGGGGTCTATCTTTGACCCCCAACCCATAGGTAGGGTTGGTATAATAAATTAAGAGGTGTGGGACAAGTTTAACTTGTCCCACAAGCCTCCAAAAATGGCCCTTAAGCCCAAATCCGAATTTCCCAAGTAGGGTAGAGTGTACAACACTCAAAATCACATATACTCAACTAAAAACACAAGAACCAAAGAACCAACTACTCTAATAATTGACCCCTTTTTTCTCATCCATAATTAAATTAATAAACATGATTAATTCATTTAATTAAATCACAATACTCAACAATGCTAAAAAAGAATTACATTACAACTAAATCACATACTCAACAATAAATAAATATAAAGGGAAATATACACAGAAATCCCATGGTCACAATTAGAGGTTATCCCCCCTATGGGAAGCTCCAAACAATCAACAAAAATACACAACATACGAATACATGAGTTTCCATGGTGACCCATTGCCAATACCCCAAATTACTTCGTTGTTGGTCTCCTATCTCCTGTAGTTTGTTGTGCTATAATTTCATGCAAAATCCAACAATACCTTTCTAGCCTCATGGCCATATTAATGATGTCGAAATAATAAAACACATGCATGCATACATAAAAATTTATGTCATCGAATATCATAATTAAACCAATGTTAGAATAAAGTAGTTCACCAATTTTTTAGTTTTCTAACATTTCGATTCTACCAATCCATCAATTTGCACTAATATCGCAACATAAAAATCATCTAGAAATATCCATAATTCATGTTCAATACATCCATATAGTTGTAGCAGTTAGAACATCAAATATTGATATAGGAATTAAGCATGTAATATTCATCGCAATAGTCACATCATGATGCAAGTCTAACATGTCTCAGACTGTCTATCCAATAAGTACAACAAGTGTATCAATGTCCATCTAGCAATGTCTAATCTCTATTATGATATCAAGGTCTAGGGATCCAATACAGAGTAACCAGAGCCAAAATAATATAATAATAAGTAACGACATAACAATCAGTCTGTAACAAGGAAACTATTCTAGATCATCATCATATCCTTAAAATCCCACAATGTCCACAATACAACCATACGGTCCAAAATAATAATTAAAATACAATAGATTCATGATGTCACACACATCTTATTAACATGCTAACTAGAATAAAGCAAGGTTTAAGATTAAAAATCAATTCGAAATTGATAACACGGTTCATTCAAGTGTTGAAGAGGAGTGGGCATTACATCCCCCTCCCTTAGATTTGACCTTCTCCCTAAGTCACGAGATAAAGAGGTAGGGAATAATGAAAAATAAATAGGATCACACCCTTTGTGGAATTTATTTTCTTCAAACAAGTGTGGGTCTACAAAACCCAAGTCTGGGTCCAATGCAATTCAACAAGAAGAAGGGAGATTGTTAGGCATGAACGCTAAAATTTCTTCGAGTAAGGTTGCAAACATTTAATTCTAAAGAGTAATCGTACATGATCAACCAAGCTACAATAGAATGCATCTAAACAGGAAATTTCCAATGGAATCTCAAGAACAACCACCAAAGTAAAAGAGTGACAGGGAGAATTTCATGAACTCAAGATGACCATATAGTATCCCATGGATACAACCCACTACAATAACAAAAGTTAAGGCTTCCACTAATGTTGAGTTGCTCTTCAAATTTATTTATTTAGACAAGGCTAGAAAAAATATCAACTATGGCCAACAATTTGTACGAGAAACATGTCTACTCAAAAGTCTCACAATTTTGAGAGCACACAAGATGAGGTTTAACAAGAAGGAAGATGTCTAAATTAGAAAAATGTTACAATCAAGAAAAATATTCATGGGAAGCACTTCTATAACTCAAGAGTGTACAATTAAATTTTCATGGTAAAAATAAGCAAAATTAGGACCACAAGGTTTTCTATAACCTGATTTTACACTTAAGATTGAACACACAACACTAACCTAATTTAGAAACGTCAAACATTTAGAAATTATTTCCACTAGAACTAACATATCAATATAAGAGGCACCACTCACTCTACATAACACAATGGAATTTATTTATCTTAAATCCTGCTCAAGCTCGAAATAACCATAAAGAGAGCACATGCATAAATTGTAACACCAAAGAGCACTCAAGGGAGCTAGAGAGAAGAACAAGTAACAAGAGTGGTTCCAACTACAATCTAGAGGTGTATCATACCAATATGAGAGTAAATCTTATGAAAAACAACATACACTTTCTTTTCCCAATGAAAAAAGGGTACAAACAACAATAGGGTGTCTCAAGAAAGGAACAAGAAAAGGAGGACTTCCCAAAATTATGTCATTTTCCTAACATATGTTACCTTAAAATTACAAATAACCTAGGTCACCAAGGACTAAATCAGCACACAAGGAGGTTGCTTTTCTTAAAAATAAGAGATAAGACCCACTCCCAAAAGGCCACAACTCACACTCATCGAGTTACGAGGCAACAAGGGTATGACGAACTAAAAATCCTACAAGGGAAAATCACATACATCTATGATCAAGGGAGTACTACGTAATTAGAACACATCACTAATAACAAGGTGTTTCACAAATCCGGGTAGGCGGAAAACTAAGGGTTCAATTATACATTGCACTTAATACACATAAATCTTACTCATTTTATAAACCAACTATTAAGTCAAAAGTTATAGTTTCTCTTTCTAGCACACTTCTTACAATTTTTCCTAATTAAAATCTTCCTTCTATTATGGCATCACATATTTGCGTCATTAAGGAGCACCACTAATGTTGACATGATATCTCACCATTCTATATAGGCAACGAAATTATTTATTTTACTCGCTAGGGAAGGTAAATGGATAAGTTTCCTTTCTATTTCTCACATAGTTTCATTTCTTCTATTACTCTACCAAGGTTATATCAAGAAACCATTTTCCTTTTTCTAATGTTCCAGCTTTACTTGTTAAGTTTCAAGTCCAAACCCTCAATTAGGGTTTTATTAGGATCAATTAATCATTTTACCAAATAGATTTTAATGGAAAGGAGGATTTGAACCTATCACATTATTACCTTTATAGGAATAAGAGATAAATAAACATATCGCATTATTAATTATAAAGGAACAAGAGAAAATTCAACATAACAAACACATCATTAATCTTTTAAGAACTAGGAATCAATCAACCAACATGTGCCACAAAAATATTCCAAGGGTTTATCAAAGAATTACAAGCATCACTAAACACTCCAAGTTGGTCTCCACAAGTCTCAAAAGAAGTTACGAAAAAAAAGATCCATTAAAGAGGCAAATTTAATTTTACGAATTTAAGAGGTTTAGTTCGGTTTGGGAAGGAAAACAATGTTTTTTTAGTCTCAAGTTTTGTTCACATAAAGAAGAAAAAGAAATATTTTCCAATAAACACTCATATTTCCACAAGATACCACCAACCAAGAAATAAGATGACAAGGAAAATTTTACTCCAAGGACACCACATTTCCCATTAGAAGACATCAAATGCAAGAGGACAATCAACTAATCTACTCAAACATGGAATTTACGACCAAGAGTTATAGTTTTAAAAGAAGGGACACAACATAAGCACAATTGAGATTAAAATATTAAGATCTATAAAACTAAAATCTCTAAAAACAAGGTCCAAAAGACCCATATACATCTATACGAGTCTCCACGTAACCCAATACTATTAGGTCATAGATTGGTATACATAACAATTTAAAATGTTAAGGCAATGGTATATCTATTTATGGGTCATCGAGAGAAAAAAAGTACACTTAATTAAACACATTTCCTGAATGGGATTAAGTCTAATCATAATTACCAAGATACATACAATCCACAAGTCAATACTTTCTATAATGAAACAAGGAAACCAAGATAAAACCTAGCATGCCATCGATGGAACATCATAAAAAACAAACACTTATCCACTAAAATCTACAATCAACCAAGATTCAATCCAATCCTAACACAATCCATAAGCCAAAAATCAAACACATCTACTATTATGAGGATCAAAGCTCTTACCAGATTGCAAGAGAATCACCACCACTGCTATCAAACTGCCAACTAGACCGCATGACACAACAAACTCTTTTTCTAGCAAGGTCGAGTAATGAAATAGTCACTCTAAGATCCTAGACACACTCAAGGTTCCATCCTTCCAAAACCAAGGCATAACCTATATCACCTAAGAAGACATTCAAGGTACCTAGGGTGTACCCCATATGATGAAATATCATAACATAATAGCATAGAACTAGCTCATCAACATGGAGTAAATAATCATGTAACATTTAGCTAAGTAGCCAATAAGATAAATGAGCTTCGAGTCACCAATCAAAATAAAATCCAAGAAATATCATCAATCAAGGAAAGTGGCTAAGTAGCCACATTGCAATCTCTCAACATCTCGCAAAATACAAAAACTAAAAGAGCCTCATAGCTTCTCAATCAAATCATAAAATAATATGCTGGTCCTTGATAAAATAACATAAGTTTACGAATGTAAAATATAAAAATTCAACATCACATTCACTTCGCAGCCCTTCATGGCCGCCAATAGGGGTACTATACCTTGAGCTCAGTTCTAAGAATGCATACGCAAAAATTGGATCAAATGCGACACCAAGACCTAATATCTACTCACTCATACGGGGAGCAAAATTGTCAACGTGGCAACCAAAATAAACTCATCTAACCACTGAAGGAAAAATGGAATCTTTAGATGACTAAACAACTTCTAATTTACTCATTAGACTTCCGAACACAACCACTAGCACTAAACCATAAGAGTTACACCACACAATTTAGCATTCCACAAAAGGAGACTCAATTGGGTCATCACATCACACGAATAAGAAAAAATAAAGAGCTAAGGATCATCAAACAACATTTTTGCAAGGAAACCAAGTTCTTGATACACCAGAAGTTCGCAAGAATATCAATCTTATTCAACATCTTCAGTTACTCGGGTTCGACAAAATGCCACTAGGAGAGTACAACAATTCGAACAACATTATTATTTTATTATTATTATTTTTAATCATGGAGGTTCAAATTTTACTAAATGGTTCTCGGTTTTAAAGTCGTCCCGTGGTCCAAGCGTTGAACCCACATCTCTGATACCAAGTGTAACGCCCACATTTTCCCACATAAATCCTCGAGAAACCTCGATAACAAACAAGGAAAAATTATGGAATAATTTTTTTTTTTAAAGGTTACAAGGCCTTAGCTAGGATTTTAATTAAATCCAGATTATAAAATTTTAAACTATTATATGGCAATCGGGACTAAAATAATAATTAATTACTATTGACCCAACCCTATTAAAATATTTTTATTTAATTTCCCCTATTAAGTTTCACGCTTAATTCAAATATTAATCCATTTTACTCTTTGTTATTTATCCCCAAAGGTCTTATTAAATCTATTTAATTAATGGCCCCAAATTAAATTCAAAATTTTATTAGGTAAGATTAATAATCTCATAGTTTAAAATAAATCATATTAACATGGTTTAATACCCAAAGTGGCAAGGGTACACAACATGGTCTAACCCTTGAGGCCCCATTTAACATTACACACACATCTTTTTATTTAAAATATTACCAATTAAATACCCCATCACTAAAGTGATATAGGGTTCATCCTACACCCTTAGATCTAATCTTTCTCATCCCTTAGATTTAGGTTTGGCAAAAGTATCCCTAGAAATCCTTATGGAATGTCATATATTAATTTTCTAAATCTAATCTCTCATTTATCTTATTTGGACTTGCAGGTTAAGGAAGGAGGCATGAAGATGTAGCCATGGAAGGAAGCTCAAGCTCTTGGGTGATTTCTCACAAGAGGAGTTAGTTTTAGCATTCCCTCTCCTAGGGTTTGCTTATTTTCTACAAGTCTTTTTTTCTTATTCTTTTGCATCTTATTTGCAAAGAAATTACCCAAATCGGTCAGTGGGTATTTGTCCAATATATTTTGGTTTATTTTAAGTTTTGGGTTGTAAATATGTATATATAACATTTTATTCTTATCATTTTGTTATGTATATATTTATAAATACATCTCTTCATATATTTCTACAAATATATATATATATATATATATATATATATATATGTATGTATATATATATATACATATATATATATATATATTTATATATATATGTATTATATATATTTATTTATTTAATAAGGAAAAACATGATGAGACAAGATCAAAGAGGCCACGGTCAAGAATTCATGGTTCGGTTTAAGCACAAAAGCCCGAGACTAATGGCCGCTCACATGTTACAAAGGATTGGTTAAAATTTTAGAAGAGGGAGGGGTTTGGTATTATGGTAGAGGCTAAACATTGGGGGAGGGGCGCCACCCCACCTCCACCCCTTATATAAAATAATGCTTGGGGTAGGTCGACCCCATCCCCCCGAACCTTTTAATAAAAACACTCCCACACCAATGACCCACTATGGCCCAAACATTTGATTTTTTTTTGTTATAAAACCTAATCACTTTTCAAACAAGGCGCATTTCCCAATGGTCAATAAAAATTTATTTTATTCAATGTTTTTAATATATATATATATATATATATATATATATATATATATATATATATGTGTGTGTATTATTATTAATGTGTTAATAGATAAGTATTAACACTAATACTTTTATTAATGTATTAATATTACCTTTTCATTAACATACTAATATCAACATTATTGTTAATGTCACAATAACATCAAGGTAACATATCAATTAAAGATAAAGATAGATATGTTTTGTTTATTAATTTCTATTTTCATTAATATAGTAGTTTGTAAATTTGTGTGGGAGAGTAAATATTGTAATTATAATTTTGTATGAATAAAATTTACATGCATCAAGGTAATAATGATAATGCACAAATTTATGTGGTTATCAAATTTAAAAAAGTTACAACTTTCAATTTCTTTTACATATTTATTATAAGGGTATAATTCATTGTAATTTGTTAATTTACATAAGACAATTTCTATTGTTATAAATAGAAAGTTGAATTGCAAAAATTGTTTTTCCTATTCCTTCTTGCACATTGTTTGGGTGGAAGGAAGTAAACAATCAACTTAATGCCTTTTAATCCTTTTACATTTTACAATTTGGCAATATGGCAAGAAGGTAAAGTTCACTTTCAACCCATTGACACTATCTTTAAAACAGATTTGTAATACAACTCCTAAGAAAAACATAGGTTTAGGAATTTTATTCCTTTCATCACAAAACCATTACAAGATTTACATTCCATACGAAGTAAAGTAAATAAAAATTAACAACTTACAATGATTTAACCAATGAATAAAATTACATCCAAAATGCTATTAGTACATTTTACAAGTTTTAGAATCATAGTAGCACAAGCTAAAAATCCACATGTCCTTCTCCAACAATATCACTTCATCCATTGGGTTCCACCATCTTCATCAATTCATGCACACAACCAAAATGGGGGAGTAGGAAACACTCTCCACCCAACCAAACATCCAATGAGGGAGAGAAGCCTTCTTCCTCATTGGCCCCCAAGCCCCAACAAAGAAGCAATGAGGGTTATTTAGACAACCATGGAAACTAAAAATGGATTCCACATACACATTCAATCAAGAAAATCAATGAAACACTCAATACTAATTTTACAACAAACCAACAAATATCAAAACACAAAGGCTTCATACTAAATCCATGGAGGAGAAAGGAACATGGGGTTCTTCTTATGCCTCCCAAGGGTTTGGGTGTCCACCTATGAGCCTCCAAAAATCCATCACAATACACATAACAAATCTTATGCCTCCCTCCAAGAAGATACACCACTCTTATGCCTCTCTCAAAGAATCAACCCACACATATGCCTACCTCAAGAAAATAACAAGATAAACACAAATCATATTTATCAACAAGGTGGACATCCCAACCCAACTACCTCCTAAAATACCCAATAACATTTCTCTTATGCCTCCCTCAAGTTTTATCCCCATTTCCATTTCTCCCACAACCTAAGGATCAAATCTATTTACCACAATCATAAGAAATATAACAATCATCATATTCACGTATGAGAACAACAAAATAGCAAGGTAAAAAAAAGGGTGAAGATCTACCTTACAAATGAAGATTATCAATACACAAGAATCTCCAAGCCTTCCAAAATCCTAAGTAAACACCATCCACTCCAAGCTCAAATCACCATTCTCAAACATGATCTCCAAAATTACAAGCATTCCCCCTAAAACAATGAGCACATAACCCTCAAAACAAACAATTAGACATGCATATATAGAAAAATGAAAAATGAGGGTGAGGTGGCTCCATTTAGGATTCCACACCACTCATCTTAAAATCCACATCACAAGTAAAACCTCATCCCCAATGCACAATAAATTGGTGGTTGAGTGGAATGATACCCCTCTTACACACAAAACTCCAACCCATACCCCCTAAGGAAAAATTTAAAACCCATGTAAGAAAGTGAAATCAAATCTCACATTTTTCCTTACAAAACACATAATGGGGTCTATCTTTGACCCCCCAACCCATAGGTAGGGTTGGTATAAGAAATTAAGAGGTGTGGGACAAGTTTAACTAAACTAAAAAAAAATAACCAAAGACCCAAATACTCTAATAATTGACCTCTTTTTGTCACATCCATAATTAAATTAATAAACATGATTAATCCATTTAATTAAAGCACAATACTCAACAATGATAAACAAATAATTACATCACAAGTAAATCACATAATCAACAATAAATAAATAAAAATGGAAACATACACACAAACCCCATGGTCATAATTGGAGGTTACCCTCCACCCCCTAGCCCCCCATGGGAACCTCCAAACAATAAACAAAAATACAAAACATACGAATACACGAGTTGCCATGGTGACCCGTTGCCAATACCCACATTCCTTCGTTCTTGGTCTCCTATCCCCCGTAGTTTGTTGTGCTATAATTTCCTGCAAAATCCAACAATACCTTTTTGGCCTCATGGCCATATTAATGATGTCGAAATAATAAAACACATGCATGTATACATAACAATTTACATCATCGAATATCATAATTAAACCAATGTTAGAATCAAGTAGTTCACCAATTGTTTAATTTTCTAACATTTTGATTCTACCAATCCATCAATTTGCACTAAGATCACAACATCAACAATCATCCAAAAATATCCATAATTCATGTCCAATACGTCCATATAGTTGTAAAATCATTAGAACATCGAATACAAATATAGGAATCAAGCATGTAACATTCATCACAATAGTCATATCATGCCACAAGTCTAACATGTCTGTACTATCTATCCAATAAGTATAACAAGTGTATCAATGTCCATCTAGCAATGTCTAATCTCTATTATGATATCAAGGTCTAGGGATCCAATACAGAGTGACCAGAGCAAAAACAATATAACAATAATAACGGCATAATAATCGATCAGAACAAGGGAAGTATTATAGATCATCATCATATCCTTAAATTACCATCAATGTCCACAATACAACCTTACAGTCAAAATAATAATCAAAACACAATAGATTCATGATGTACCACATATCTCATTAGCATGATAACTAGAATAAAGCAACAAGGTTTAATACTAAAAATCAATTCAAAATTTATAACATGGTTCAATCATTGTTGAAGAGGAGTGGGAATTACATGCTCCTCTCTATTAAACACTATCTTTTTCCTCTTTTTTCTTCATGATTTTTTTCAAGATAAGAAAAAATCCCAATAGAAAGAAACATAAGAGAAACATGACCCCATAGGCCCAAGGTGAAACATCCAGACAAGCCCGAATACATAAAGAAGAAAGCACCGAAAGAGAGAAAGACCCCGATAAGGGAGCTGTCAAAATAGATTGGCCCACTACCCCAAGGATCCCAACTACCTAGAACTTTCCCTGTATGAGATCTAAAGCTCATATTGAGAGGTGAATTTCCAATTTTACCTTTCTTGTTGTTGTTCACAACCTTCCAACCATCCCCCATTAGGATCTACATTCTCATCCTGGGTGGAAAGAAAGAAAAATTTCCATATGCTCCATTTTATTCGCACTTTGAGTCTATAAAGAACTAAGGGTTTTAAAAGCCCCCATTTTCCATCATCTTGTTGTGATTCCATAACCGATTTAGGGGGAGGGAGGACAACCCATCCCTTCAACACTTTCTTCTGCTCTTCCATTTTCTCACACTTCTCCTCAACTCGATTACAGACCGGTTATCGAGACATCTCCACTATCATTGTTCTCCTAAGCATAAACCAAAAGGTTATCGGATTAAAATCCTATCACCATGAGATCCTCCCTTAATCGCTTGATGATTTGACAATCGAAGCCAGGTGACCAAGTGCAAAAAATGTTCTGCATCTAAAAAGTAGACCTTCAAAATCCAAATTTTGGGTCCATGTAGAATCCATAACTTTCTACGCTCTATTATGGCTGGGAAATCATATATCATATCCATATCCACCAAAATATGAGAGAAAGTGGTATGATCAAAAGAATCAGTCCTAGGATCAACAGCTAAGAATTTACCCAAAGCATTCCCTATAGCCTTGAAGTAGTCTTCACACCAAAAATTCAAAGGAAAATAAGGAAGATAGATCCAAACAAGTCTGATAGTGAAGGTTTCAGTTAAAGGATTAAAGTGAGAAAACCAAGGCTTCATGAGAAGAAGATGTGACTGGAATTCCCATATTTTTCCAAGAATCAGATCCCTATCAAAGGAGATATCAAAAACTGTAATGAAAATACCTCGAGCAGAGGGGTAAATGTTGAATTTACCTTTGATCAGGGGACACCATTTTTTAGATATCCATTTGTACAAAGTTGGAAGGCCAGACAAAAATTATGAACCTACAAATTATTCCTTGGTTCTCGTAGAATTTGACCGATTAAGACACCTCCTCACCAAAGGAGACAACAAGAGTTGGTTTGGCACATGCCATAGGCTTAGCAGGTTTCCCTCCATATTTTTCTACCTCTAGGAAAGAAAAGGACTCCCCTCTAACCTGGCCTTGCATCCTGGCTCCCCTGAAATGCCCCTTCCCATCACAGAATTCTCCCTAGGTTTACCCTCGCCTGCAAGATGGAAACATTGTGAGGTGCTCCGATAGAAGATCCCGAGCCGCTAATACCCAAAAAAAACCATGTAAAACAAGGGAAGAGTAAAGGCCACCATTATTGGAAATGCCTATAGGAGACAAACCAGAAGCCAATTTCCCAATGCCGCCACCACCATGCACATGATTAATAAGGGGAAAAGAAGAATCCACCACTACATCCACCAAAAATGAATCCAAACCCCTTGGGTGATCATCAATAGGAGAGAAATCCATGAAGCTCCTCTCAAAAATGGGAAAATGCCACCGTATTCAACCCCTCGATTAGAAAATATAATTTCACCGCCACCTAGGGAGATAAGTAACCCAAAAGAAACACAATCGTCGTTGCTACCATTTACTAGGGTTAGGGCACGAAACTTGTCATGAAGCCATAACCGATATGCTCAACCCACATTCACATTTGTCTCTTTCCCTTCAATTTTACATTTTTGCAAGTAATTTTCGAGAACCATAACAATATAGTTCTAATCTTCCATAACCATATTTCTACATGGTCTATGACTTGTGATGAAGTGTAGGGTGTGTCAAATCATCAATAGATAACTATATCCCAATAAAAGCATACATATTCAATGGCCACACAATATTTCTCACATCAAAATGTCATTTCTCGTTAATTAATAAGAATAACATGGTGATAAGTTATGTTACAACTTACTAATAGTCTCTTTGAATTTCATCGAGAGATTTCTATGGTACTATGACATTAAGACTATGCTTACATACTTTGAGTTATAGCCTAAGTATAACTCTTTTACCTTAGATAACTTACGAGAAATGAAACATCTTCCTTCCATATATAAACTTAAAATTTGAACCCTTTAAAAGATCTAGCCTTTGACTTATATGGTCCAAGAGGCATTACAAAAACTATCAATGTCCCTACAAATTTGAGTAACACTCAAAATATACGCTTTATGTTACCAATTAATTTTGAAGCATCCAATCAAATGTGAAAACCATCTTATATGCCATTAGAGCTCAAAGGATTTTATGGATTTATCATCATTTTTTAGATATCACCTCATATGTTTTAAAACTTCATTGACGTTTTATATATAACATGTCCAAGAAAGGTAGAAGGCATTAATTTTTATAACTTACACGGAAATAGACATACATCCAAGGCAGTGTGTAGTGTTGCAAACACTCAACATGCTATGAAATACCTCCTTGACATAGAGAAATGTATCTTCTATGATGATATAAGCTTTATCCTCACCCATTCTCTAATATTCAAGATAAATTCTAGTCGTGCACACAAGATAAGGATACCAAAGGTGCTCAAGGAGTGTAATAGCTGAAATTGTAGAGGATAGTAACCCTAATCCTA
Organism: Taxus wallichiana var. yunnanensis; assembly: GCA_018340775.1. Classification (NCBI taxonomy): domain Eukaryota; kingdom Viridiplantae; phylum Streptophyta; class Pinopsida; order Cupressales; family Taxaceae; genus Taxus; species Taxus wallichiana. The sequence goes on along the minus strand of CM031237.1, from coordinate 77,041,657 downwards.
AGATAGGTATAAGATTCTAAGTATTATATTTAAAATATGGATAGGTATCATACTATGATTATGAAGATGGGTAGGTAAAAGGGTGGATAGAATCAAAGGATATAACAAAACTAAGAGATAGTAGTACACTAAAAAAGAATACATTTACTCTAATCTAAAGTAATGAATGATCATGAATCTTCATAATAAAATAAAATAAAGGTCAAATAAGTTTTAGAGATACATACATGTGGTGTAAATGTTTATGTATTGATCTTCCCAAGAGACGAAATTTCCGATAGGAATCACTCTTGGTGGAGAAGGGGAAAAAAAAGAATACCTCTAGTCCTAGCTCACTATGGAGACCCTAATACAAAAGGGAAAGCTCCAAAACCTCAAGTCTAATAATAAAATGTGAAAATGTGTGCAAATGTCTAATATATTAATGAGATGTGATGATTTGATACTATAATGATAAGATAAACCAATAATTATATATAGGTGTGAGTTCGAGATATTCCCAATGGGATGAACCACTGATCTAAAATAGGATTTTCAAAATTTTATTTTTGGAAAGCTTTGAAAAATTTTTTTAAAGCAATTTTCAACAATTTTTATTATTTTGCAATTTTGCGGGTATCTATAGCATTTCTAGAGTTTGGAAATTGGTAGTGATGAAACAAAGTGTAATCACTATCGAACTTCCTTTCAAATTTTATCACGTACTCTTTCTATGGTTCTTGTGGTTCAAAAATGGATCAATGGGCTAAGAGATATGACCTCTACAAGGGGCACTAAATATAATAATAATAATAATAATAATAATAATAGCATATATTTCATAGTTTCCCTCGTTTGTCTTTCTAAATCCTTCGTTGGGTGGATAAAATGTGTCTCCATGTAGGATTACCTTTTGGTTCATATGTGAAACCATTCATATACTTGTTATCACCAAATTATAACACCCCTGAATGGATTCAAGTTCTAATAGAACATTCAAAGTGTAATTTGTGTAACATGGGTACTATCCCTAAGTGTGGGACTTGCTACTTAGGATAGACCTCCAGAGAAAGTTTGTTCTTATTCCTCTATTCAGGTGCATGCATTCAAATTGTAGAGGTTCTACTTCTAAAAACTATTCTAATTTTCCAAGGAGATAGGGTTAAGAAGATGCAGGAAAATAAAACCTAAACTAACAAAGGTGATGCACCAAGGAATGAAGAACATCTGCTTTGCTAAAAGACACAAGACCATAAGATGCAATACAATCACCATGCACAAGTAACCAAAATGCAATGAAAGATTATAATGGAAGCAATGAATAAAAAGAAAGGGTAAAATCATCCATAGACTTAATTTTATTGCTCCAAAGGTTTGATACGATGCATTACAATGGCCAAGAGGATGGATATTGCATTACAAAGCTACTTGGGAGGTCTGAAAATCCATAAATCCACTTACATAAGATAAGAATGGAAGAGAAAAGTAAAGACCCAACCCTTTAAAATGAGTTGAGCTCTTATATTTATAGACCAAGCAAAGAGAAGAAAAAAAGAGGATGCCAAATCTGATTTAAAATCCCAACCACCAGCCATCAAATCCTGCAAATCTACCCACAATCAAGTAAAATCAGGTTCTCCATGATGCTCTACATGTTGGAGAAGGGAGAATGGCGAATCTAATCAAAATCTGTCCGGTTGAGCAATCGATCACACATTGATGGCGTGAAAGACATTTTCCAACTTTTCACCCACCAAATCATGCTAGAACTAATATTTTATGCTTCCATGGTGTAGATTAGGTTGTGATATTTCCAACAAGATACAAATTTGTCACATTTGAAGCTCTGGTTCAAAAGATATGATCATTTAAAAATTTGAATCGAATCTGTGAAAAAATGCATTTTTTTACAAAACGGATCCGCGGGCCCGCAATTCAACTTCTGCACAATTTGTTGTGAAAAAATGCAAAATCCCAAAACCTTCTCCATCCCCAGAGGCCCACATGTTCATAATGTTTCCTTTGAAAAATTCTTCGATGGGCCCAAAATTGAAATTGTGCCTTTTGCGAAAAATGCAAAAGTTTGAAAAATCCCCACAAGCCCGTAACCCTGCCACTTGTCAATTTTCCATTGGTCAAAAAACCTTCTCAAGCTCATGAGATCATAATTGCAAACTACTCCTTTTACCCAAAAGTGGTTAAAAGTTAAAAATATATTTGCAAGTCCGTGTCCCCGAGACTTCACATTTTAACCTAAAAAAAGAAGCCTTGTCGTGCTTGCGAGCTCACACCGAAAATTTGTGCCTTTTTTTCCAAAAGAATTCCAAAGTGCCAAAATATCTCCGCTGCCTTGCCAGTCCACAAATTTACTTTGGAAAAATTTCCTCTGCAGCCCCGCAAGTCCACCAATTTGGAAAAATTCTCCCAAGGCCCTGACCCCGAAATTGGGCAAAAAATCCTCTTATGCCCGCCCGACCGTTAACTTTCAAAATACGAGGAGTTAGAAGGAATTATTTATATTTTTGGAAAGGGGAAGAAATTTCCTACCTGATGGAGATGCTTTTAGAAATCCTTAAGTACTTTAAATATGTGAAAATTCAATTTGAAGCACTAGAAGAGGAAAAATGGTGTTAGTTAACCAAAAATAAGCATGGGCTTATTTTGGATAACAATACTATATTTAATAATTTTTCATATTTCCTCAGATAGCTATAAATAAACTTGTTTTGAATTAAGAGATAGCTCTTTGAGCATACATTTCTCCTATATATTTTTCTAATTGGTATACATTTGGAATTGAAATAAAATTATTTTGATTTTAAAACTCTTTCATTGTGAATTGATTGTTATAACACATTAAGCACCATCGTTAGTAATATTTCCCGAGGTCTCACCTCAATCCAAATCAACTTTGGTTATTCCCATTGGTCATAAGAAAAAATCCTAATGTGATCGACCATGATCCATCCAATCTACTTTCGGGAATAACTAGAGAAAATAATATTAAAAATGGGGAACAAGGGAAGATCACACACACACACACACACACATGTAGGTCTAGGGTGATAAAAAAACAATAGGAAGAATGGGATGGCTGAAAACTGAAAACAAGTGGACATAATGGTTGTAGCATGTGGACAATAAAAAAAAGTGAGAATAGGGTAATTGTGGTATAAATAACAACGTAGCTATATCTCTCTCCAAATTTTGTGGTCTATCCCATGTGACCACTTATGATCACCCAAAATCTTGTTAGCTTCCTTGAACAACTTTCTTAGGGATATAATACATTAAAGAAAGTCCTACAAAAGAGAAAAGGTTAGCAACTATGGAAATTAATGTTTATACATACGACCCAAATGAAGATCATTGTATGTCACAATAATGAATATACATGATATGGTCTTTCAAATAAGAACGATTCAATGTGTGAAATCAACATTAGATGATAAAAATGAAGTAATATTGTAATTAGAATAAATAATAATGAACTCCACCAAATAATTCATACCCACCATTTACTTACCTTTCGGTGTTTCTTGGATTGTATCCGGTAGGCACAATGGTTTCTTGTAACCCTAAACGGACATGATTAAATAGAAAAACTAGATGAAAATTAGTTAAATAAGGCATAAATCACCTAGCTAGGATGTTATCGGAAGGATAGATAGAATCATCGAAATAAATAAGAGGAATGTGAGAAATGAGGAATTTTAGCACAACATTGTAGAGTTGTTCTTAACATGTCAAAGTGATCGGTTTGCCACTATAGTCATGACACAAATACAAAATACAATATATATATATATATATTATGGTTAAAAAGATAAGAAGGTTTGAAAATGGGGGAGGGTTTAAATCATAGTGATGTATATATAAATATTAGGAAAATAAGAAGACAAAGAAGCATAGTGATGAATATATGGAATTTGAGAAGTAATTTTAGATGATGTATAGCATTATGTAAAGTGATAGAACCGAATTGCACAACAAAATATAAAAATATTTCGTTACTTGAATTCATATGCCTACAGAGCTCATAAAAATTTATAGGAGAGACAACTCCTATATTCTAGGAGGTTTCTCAAACAACTCACCCCATATATTTCTCACATCATAACTATCACTAACAAACCCATCTAATATAAAGTATGTGATAAATCACTCCACAACTAACATATAATATTAACCTGTATGTTATAATGTGAGCACTAATAATAATATTCCTAACATTCCCCCTTAGTGCGAACATGGGAGAAAAATAATCACACTTCTTTCACCATGTGCCACCCGTGCATACTCATGATCTGGATGGTTTTTTAGGACAACCATCAAACTCAACATGGATGGTTTTACAAGACAACCATTAACCTCAAAAGGATTGTTTTACAAGACAACCAACAACCTTAACAAAGGATGGTTTTACAGAAAACCAACAACCCAAATATTATGATGTTGGTTTTCCTTGATCTTTCATCTATCCACTATGCTTTTCCTTCAGGGAATTATGTAGGAAATAATACTCACTGAATACAAATACACACACTATCACCACAACTTCGTGTGGCCCCATCGTGGATGACTATCGAGAGGTCATTGATTGAATTCAATCCTCTGATGCCTACATCCTCCAGTAACATGCTGCTAGCTCAGTTGGATTTGACTTGGACACTCAATAGTTTCCACATTGTCATTATTCTTTTCTTCCTCCCTAATGTGAAACCCTTTATTTTTCTGGACGTCAGGAAACAACGAAAATGTGTCCGTGAGGATTTTTTTTTTTACAATTTTCGATCTGACTCATGACAACTTTTAAAATGACTATATATAAAAATCCTAAAATCACCTATATCACCTATATGAATTTTTACCAACTATGTGAAACACCATAACACTTTAATAATGAAAAGAAATAAGTATACAAACTTTTGACTTGACACAAATGACATTTGGCAACTATTACATATAAAACTAAGAAACCTCTAAATTTATTTAATTTCTAATATAGCTAATAATATTGGCTATGTGTTATAAATTTAGTCAACCACTATAAACAAAAACTATAAGACTCGAACTCTATTTAAAAGTAAACTTCATAACAAACTAAAAACATTCTAGGACTCCATGAAAGCCCCTTTAAAAATAAACATGGTTGAGTAGTGGATGCACCATTTTCCATGGATAGGCAAGAGATTCAATGAATTTACTCGAAATGTGTTCATCATGTGGAGTAACTCAATGTAGCATTTTTTCACATGCAACATTCTATGTCACTACAAGAGCTTCAACCTCCAATAATGCATCGTTGCACATAATCAATTCCACCATAGATAACTCAGACTTGCATTTATAGGAGGTAAAAAAATTTAATATTGGATGGTCGTGCCAAATGCACAGGTGTTTAAGGTCCACCATCTAGCAAATAAACACGTCAAGGTTTAGGTACACCATTCTTCCATAGATTTTCTTAGCTTATATAATGAGATAAAGAAAATAACCCATCAAGAGCTAGTTATTTTTGTAGTGGAAGGAAGACTTTGACGCCTGGATTTTTTTTTTTTTTTTTTAATTTACCATGTGTTTTTTTATTAAGTTGAAACATTTTTCATCCATTGAATGATAATCTGCATCTATTGGGCTTGGGCTCGGATTAGATGAGAAAATCATGTACCTTTTTAAACAGTGAATTTTTTCAATGCAATAAAAAAGTGCACAAATTTTAGAGAATCTTCATTGGTAAATCAAATAGCCTAAATCTATTCCACCAAAGTATTGAAGCCAACAATTCGATGAGTTGGGAAATGTGAATGATAAAACCAAAGATGATTTAGATGCAAATGCAACAACATGTAGAATGTAAAATAATGCAGACCAGACTTTGAGAAATGCAATTGAATTCGGTGGCAAAGATATGTGAAATTGATCAGAATACAATACTCAATGCACTTTCAAACTTTAAGAGACCGAACAAGGAAAAATATTAACGAATACTAACTTGATCAATGCAAATAAAACCCAATCTTGACAATCATCTCACAATGTTCTTGTAAATGATAGAACATAGATCCTTACGGGTGCTCTGCACATAAATTTGGGACAATATTACAAACTATAAAATTGTCCCGCAACATTGTTACTCCTCCATCACAAGAACATGATTGAAACCTACTCGATACCAAATAAAATGATAGAACTAGAATTGCACAATGAATGTAAAAATACTTCGTTAATTGAATTCATATGCTTACAAACATCATACAAATTTATAGGAGAGACTATAGTTCCCACTTCCCTTTGACACCTTTTGATATCTTGACCATGATATTGCTAATTATATTATGAACATTATTATGGTTTTGATTTAGTATGATGTTAGATGTTAGACCATGGTTTATTGTTGATCTTGATTCAGCTTATGATGCATGATGATTATTAGAGAAATTTTATATGTGGATGATGATATATTGTTTGACATGGATATATTATGGATGTTGTTTGGACATGGGATATTTGGATATTTGACAACACCTCAAAATGGAAATTATTTGATGATGATATAGTTGTTGATAAAATTGTAAATGATGTGGTTGATTTCTATGACGTTGTTGTGATTCATATATCTAGATGATTTTGGAATTATATTTATATTATTTTTGATGTTCGATATGGCCACGAGGACGAAGGAGGTTTTGTGTTTTCTAGGTTAAAATATCACAACAAACATTGGTGGATTGGATCGAGACCAACCACATTGGAATTCTAGATGAATTCAAAAAGGTCACCATGGTAACTGTATTTGTTTGTGTGTGTTTAATTTTTTTAGGGATTTCCATGGGGGGAATCACCTTTAAATGTGACCAAGGGGTTTTATGTACTATTTTATTTGGTCCCTTGTTTAATTTTTTCATGTGTTTATTTTGTGGTGCATTTACCCCATTCATTATTTATTAAATGTTGTGTTAATATTGTGAGTAATCATGTTGTTAAGTTAATTAATTAAAAGATGTCATAAGAATGTAATTAATAGAGTTGTTGGCTCTTGGTTTAAGTGTTGTAAGAAAGTGAAAGTGATATGCAAGTGATGTGTAAGTTAACTTTTGAGTGTGAAACACTTCACCTTCTTGGAAATTCAAATTTTTCCAGGGAGGCTAATTTTGGAGGCTTGTGGGACAAGTTAAACTTGTCCCATACCTCTTAAATTTATTTTCATACCATACCTATGGTTTGGAAGTTGAAATTAGACTTTTATAATGCATTTTGGGAAGACAATTTGTAAGTTTTAATTGCACTTTTCTTACATGTTTTAATTTCAGTCCTTTTGGGGTGTGGGCTTGTTTTTGAGTGTGTAAGTAAATATGTCATTCTTATTTATTATGCATTGGAGAATGAAGTTGAATTTGTGTTGGAGTTGAGGATGTGTGATGTGGCATCCTACATGGATCCACCTCATCCTCTTCCCTTCCCTCTTCTATATAATTCGAATTGCTTGCCTTGTTTTGGGTTAATTCACCATTTGATACTTGATCTTGGGTGAATCCTTTGCTTGTCTTGGAGTTCTTGCTTTGGAGAAGTTTTTGAAGATTATGGATGCTTGTTGCTTGGTTGATTTTTGGATTGCTTGCATTGGATTAAAGCTTGTTGTTTTGGAACTTGGAACAACTCCATCATGGAGAGGTAGGAGCTTGGCTCTTGAAATGCTTCTCTTTCATTTATGTAAATGTTTTGTTGTGAATGTTTGACATGCTTGTGGGCTGTTGGGTAAATGGCCTAGGAATGGTGTAGGAGAAGACTATGGGGTTTAATTTGTGGGAGGCATAAGTGTTTATTGGGGAGGTATAAGTGTGGAGGGAGTTAGGATTTGGGTTCCACCTTACAAGAAATAGCTTGCATTTCTTTACTCGTTATGGGGTGCCATAACAGGTTGGGGAGGAATAAGGAAATGTGAGGAATAAGGGGTACTTGGGGGAGGCATAAGGGAATGTTAGGGATTTGATATACTATATTTTGGAGGTTTTTAATCAGGTGGTGATACCCATTTTCCCTTTGGGAGTCATAAGAAGAATCCCCATAGTTTCTTTCTCCTTTAGCTTTCTTGATGAAGCCTTAGTTTTGGTTGCCATGTTTTAATGTAGTTGCAAACTACATTCTATTTTGGATTGTGTTTTATATGTGAAGAAAATGTTTCTTGTGTATGTTGTGGAAGCCTTTATTTCCATGAATTGAATCACAAGTTTTATTGCATTATGGTTGGGCTCTGGGGCCAATTAAGAAGGATAGATTATCCTTTTCATTGGATGTCTTGTTTAGGTGGAGAGATTTTCCTTTCCCTACTCTTGTTGTGATCAAATTTGGAAGAATGAGATATTTTATGTTGCTATTTTGGAGCAAGAAAAAGGAAGTTTGACAGACCCTTGTTGAGATAAAGTTTATTGTAACCTTTCCACTTGAAGTGGATGAACTTGTATATGATTTGTAATGGAGAGATGTCGCATTGATTATGAAAGTTGTAAACTTAAATGTGAAAGAGATATACTATGTTTTGTTTTTGAAACAAAGAATTGTATTCTGTATGATGAAGTTGAAGAATGAAAGAAGGAAGTTGTAAAGTTGTATTTTGGAATCAATAAATGATGTATTACCTTTCTCAAATTACATTGTTGTATTGAATCTGATCTTTTAAATATAATTGAAATCTCTGTTTGAAAGAAAGAAATGCGTATGAAGGAAATGTAATACTCTATTTTGTGAAGTGCATGATTTGAAAAGAATAAAAGTTGCATTCTTTTCTTTATCATTTGATTGAAGGAATGAAACCTATTTGAAACTAGCATGAAATGAATTCATTTATAGTGCAAGTAAAATAAGAACCATTGAGTTAATTTTGTTGTTTCCATTTTTGCTTCATGTTAAACTCTGTAACTTTTACCAGAAATGAACAGACCGAACTTGCACTCAAGAGATAACAATGAAACATTAAAATTGAACATGCTAGGATATAAATGAGTTCAATTAGAAAAAAACACTTAAAGGAAATATTCCAAAACCTAGCAAAATCGAGTTCAAAGCTTTCATAGTCGTTTTGTTGTCAAAGTTGTAAAATTTTGAATTGAACTCAATAAAATAGATTTACCTTAAAAGACTATCCTAAATCCATCTATGAAAAATTATCCATGTCTATTTGACATGTTGAGAGAGGAAGAAGAACATTTGAGTAAAATTTTATAAGTTAAAATTTACCAGTTTGCACTGTAAAAGCCTGCAGAATGTTTTCACAAAATTTACCCCTTAAAATTTATCAAATTAAAAATTAATGTTTCCTATGCAAAGAGGACATCGAGATATTTCTAAAAAGTCCTTGTTTATTAAAAAATGATATCCCAATCAAAAGTTATGGCCTTCTGAAGTTTTTCTTCATTTAGTGTCCAAAAATAATTCCTTTTGCAAAAACAAATTTGGGAAAAATTTCCTTGACGGACCCGCGGGCCTGAATTTTTGCTTAGCACTTTTTGAAAAAAATGCCAAAGGAATGAATTCCCCACCATTCCACTAACCCGCAGGCCTTAAGTTTTGTCAAAATCACCTAAGTCTGAAAAAGAAATTTTGGAAAAATTTCCCCCGCGGACCCGCCTCCCCACTTTTTCATTTGGTCATCTTTCACGGGCCCGAAAAATCAAACTTAACCTTAAAAAAAAAATCGGAAAATTTTCCAAAATTTCCCCGCCTCTCGAGCTGCCCATAGCCAATGAGATGCTACCACGTCGCCTCACGAGGCAATGACAGAGGCGCGAAATCCATTTTAACCTTAGCGTCTTTCAAAACAAATTTGGGAAATTTTTCTAAGTTTCCTCCACCTCCCGCCGGCCTACCGCTGAATCAGTGCTGCCACGTGGCATCACGAAGTGTCGGCAGAGGAGTAGGGTTACTTTTTTCCTTTTGTGTTTTGGAATTTTTGTGGAAAATTTTCTAAATCTCTCTCTGTCGACCCGCCATCCTATAGCCAATGAATGGCCGACATGTGGATTCTTCACCAGCGACATACGAGGAGCGGAGATTTTATTGACTTTAAAAATTTAATCCTTTCTTGGTGAAAATCCCTAAGTTTCCCCGCAAGTCCATTTTTCTTGCAGCCAATCAGAGTGTGACACGTGGCACCTTGGGCGTCGGCGGAGGCACGAGATCATTTTGATCCCTTAGCACTTTTTGGTCAAAAGACTTAATGTCTTAAAATTCTCCGACGGCCTGACTTTCCGCCAGAGCTTTAAAAATTTGATAGGTGTCCTCTTCAGGATTGCAGTGCACACGGAGGCAAATCAGCTTTTTCCCTGAAAAAGGAAAATGCGCCAAAACTCTTCCCCGCTCCGCCGTCTCCCGCGCATGGGAAAATTTTCTTCCCTAGGCCCATAGGCCCGCTCTTGGGAAAATTTTCCTCCCAAGGTCCGACGGCCCATAACTTGAGAAATATGAGGAGTTAGGAGGACTTATTTATATCATTGAAAAGGTGAGGAAATTTCCTATCTAATGCGAATGATTAAGGGAATTTTGAATGCATTAATTTTGTGAAAAATCAAGTTGAATATTTTAAGCCAGTTAGAGAGTGGTATAGTGAGAGATTACCCTCCTAACCTAAGTGGTTATTCTAACCCTATGTTTTGACCTTGAGAATTTTAATAATTGTTGTAATGGGAATTCTATAAGCTATTAATTATAATTGGCTTTGAAACTTGTTTGTGACAACTGTTGTTTTGTAACCTGGTTGTAGACACTTTTAAACAAAAACAATTATTCCATAATTTTCCTAATTAATCCTAGGTTCTTCTTGGGTCTTAAGTGGGTTGTTTTAAGCGGGCATTACACTTGGTATCAGAGCGGTTGGTTCAAATGCTTGAACCTTGGGATGAATTTGAAACCGTAACTGTCAAAGAAATTCAAACATCCATGTTTAAAATAATAATAAAATAATAAAGTTGTTTGAATTGTTGTGCTTGCTTAGTGGCGTTTTGTCTAAACCTGGGTAACTAAGAATGTTAAATTTAATTGAGTTTTGTAAACTTCTAGTGTAGTGAAACTTGGTTCTCCCTTGAAAATGTGTTTTTTATAAGCCCTAAACCTTGATTTAATTATATGATGTATTAAAACCCTTATGAGGAACCTCCTAATTGGATTTGTTGGAATGATAAATTGTATGGTGTGATTCTTATGGTTGGACATTAGTGGTTGTGTTTTGGAGTCGGGAAGATTAAATTAGAAGTTTTTTAGTTGTCTAAGGATCCCTACTTCATTCAAAGTGGTTAGATGAGTTAGTTTTGGTTGTCACTTTGGTGACTCAATCCCGTGTGACTAAGTGGGATGTTAGGTCTTGGTGTCACTTTTGATCCAACTTTGTGTGAGCATCATTAGAGCAGAGCTCGAGACATAGTACCCCTATTGGCAGACATGGAGGGCTGCAAAGTGAATGTGATGTTAACATTTTGTATTTTATATTCGTAAACTTGTGTTATTTTATCAAGGACCAACATCTTATTTTATGATTGGATTGAGAAGCTCTAAGGCTCTTTTAGCTACTATATTTTGTGAGGATTTTCTGACTTTGCAATGAGGCTACTTAGCCACTTTCCTTGATTTCGATGTTTCTTGGATTTTATTTTGATTGTGACTTGGAGCTCATTATGTTGTTGGCTACTTAGCTAAACGTTACATGGATTCCTTCTTGCATGATGATGAGTTGGTTCTATGTTGTTTGCATTGTGACATTTTGTCGTATGGGGGTACACCCTAGGTGCCTGGAATGTATTCTTAGGTGCTTTAAGTTATGCCTTGGTTTTGGATGCACGGAACCTTGAGTGTGTCTAGGGTCTTAGAGTGACTTTTCATTACTTGACCTTGCTAGAAAGAGAGTTCGTTGTGTAGTGCTGTCTAGTTGGTAGTCTGTTTAGCGTTAATAGTGATTCTCTTACAATTTGGTAAAGAGGCTTTATCCTCGTTGAAGTGGATGTCTTGGTTATGGGTTTATGATTTGTGTTAGGATCGGATTAATTTTGGTTGACTGTGGATGTTAGTGGAAAAATGTTTGATTGGTAGTGGCTTTTCATCGATGGCATGCTAAGTTTTATCATGATTTCCTTATCTCATTATATAAAGTAGTGGCTTGTGGATTGTATGCATCTTGGTAATTATGGATAGGTTTAAGCCCATTCGAGTAATGGGTGTAAATTAAGTGTTTTTTTTTCCATCTTGACCTATAAATAAGTCTACCCTTGTCTTAACATTTTGAATTACTATGAATAACACTATATGATCTAGTAATTTTGGATTACGTGGAGACACTTATGGATGCTTTGAGTATTTTGGACCTTGTTATTGATGATATTAGTGTAGTAGACCTTGATATTTTCATCACAGTAGTCCTTATGTTGAGATTATTCTTGCAAAAATATAACTCTTGGTCATGAAGTGCATGTTGAATAAATTAGCTAATCTGTCCACTTCCATTTAATGCTTCCTAGTGGGAATGTGGTGTCCTTGGAGTAAAATTTGCATTTTCATTTTGTTACTTGGTGGTTGGTATCTTGTGAAAATATGGGTGTAGATTCGAATATTTTTTTCCTTGTCTTTTCATGTGAGTAAAAGGGATTAGCCTAAACAACAAACATTGCTAAACCTTAGTAGATCCGTAAAAGTAAATATGCCTCTATAATGGGCCTTCCTTATCATTTCTTGTGAGACTTGTAGGGTCCCACTAGGAATGCTTAATGATGCATGTAATTGATTGGTAAACCCTTGAAATATTGGTGTGATACATGTTGATTGATGGATTCTTAGTTCTTACAAAATTAATGATGGGTTATGTTGGCTTGGAAATTTGTCTTGGGGACAAATTTGTGGTTTTCCAAAACAAAACTATGGGAATCTAAGTCCCTCTACTTATAATGGTGCAGCTTCCATATTATGCATGTAAAATAGGTGGATTCAATGGTGGTTTTTCAACCAGAGATCCATAGGGGCACTCCACTGACCCTATGGCAAAGCCTGCAATTTCTTGCTAGGACAGAAATTGGTCTGAGAGTGGGAAAGGGAGTGAGAATGAAGGAAAGAAGATCAATGATGGAGGTAGAACATCAGATGCCTACATACATTGATCAGAAATTTCACAACATGCATTTAATTGGAAGAAGAATACAAATTTGCAAACCAGAGCTACAAGACCGAATAAAAACACATTGGTCACAAAGTACCAATCGATTCCTCCGTCAAAGGGGCATAAAATCCTTCTTTTCTTATTACAGCCAAAGCAGAAACTTGTACAATGAATGGGAACTGAAGAAAATGGCAGAAAGAAGAAGAATAGAAGAAGATTGACTATCATTTTTATCCTATGTTTGCGGAATGCATTTACAGTCTCCAAATTCAATTGCCAACCCGTACAATGACTTACAAAGGCCTATGAAATAGCCCACAAGGGGCAGTTACAACTTCCCAAGGCATCCAAGAAATGGTTTCAATTAAATCCAATCATTCGACCATTTCATTCTTGATTTGCGAGAGAAATGGCCATGGTGGGAGAAAACCAAAAATTCATAATGAAAACCATTACATCTTCGCTAATTTGAATATGGACCGTTAGATCCCCTTTTGTGCCTTTAAATTTGAGTCACCCACACGGTATAAGTTGATTGGAGCGGTCATGGATGAGCTCTTTTTTTAGTTTACAACTTTTTCCAAATTTGGCAATTTTTCACTTTTTGGCCCGCCAGCCCGGTTTGACTTTTCAAAGAGGACACGTGGCACCATTTGATTGGAAATGGGGTCACGGCTCCATTTAGAAAATTTTGAACCTTTGTTGGAAAAAATTTCAAAATCACAAAATCCTCCACTAGCCCGCACTCCCGTGTTGACGTGGCACAATTTGATTGGTAGAGGTCACACTAATCTTTTTACTTATAACCCCGAAGGCTAAAAACTAGAAATTTCTGTCGGAGGTCCATTACCCACTTTGACTAGTCAACAGGGACACATGGCATCATTTCATTGGTTATGGAGCCACAGGTAGATTCATCTTCTCTAACTTTTAAAACCAAAATAATTAGCGTTTTAAAGTCTTTCACGGACCCATGCTTCCGCTCTGACTTTTCAACTAAAAAATGGACACGTGTCAACATTCTATTGGTTACGGTGCTCGAACCTTAATATTTTCTCTATTCCACTTGGGCTCATGGATCCGCCATCACCAATAATACTTTTTCTAAAAATGGAAAAAGCAAAGAAATCTCCTCAGCCCCGCTAGTCCACCTTGGGCAAAAATTACAACTTAGGTCCGCCGAGCCATATCTTGCAAAATACAACGAGTTAGAACGACTTCTTTACCTTTTTGGAAAGGGGAAGAAATTTCCCATCTAATGAAGTAGGTTCCAAACATATTTGAGCCCTTAGAAAGAACCAAAATTCAAAATACTCATATTTGACCATTTTCAAAGGGTAACAACTCAAAAATTTAGGATTAGACTTGGAAAAATGAAGGAAAGTTTTGAGGGGACAACATGTTGTGTGTTCGATTTTTTTTTATTTTTTGTGTTTAAATCTGGGTTTGGGAAACCTTGTGGTCTTGATTTTTCTTAGTACTACCGTGAAAATTTAATTGCACCCTCTCGAGTTATAAAAGTGTTTCTCTTGATTAGTTCCTTGATTTTAAATGTTTTGTTGATTTAGGTGTCCTTCCTTGTTGATTAACCTCATTTGGTGTGATCCCAAATTGTGAGACCTTGAATAGACTTTTTCTTTGTACAATTTTGGTCGTAATTGGTTTTGCTAGCCTTTCCAGACAACAAACCTTGAAAGCATGACTTAACCGTAGTAGAAACCTTAACTTTTGTTTTTCCATATGTTGTGTTTTGTGGGAAACTATGTGGCCATTCTCAACTCATGGAATTATCCTTGTTATTCCTCTACTTGGTGGTTATTCTTGAGAATCCTTTGACTTCTTCATGTTATATTGTTATGTGTTGTATCTCGGTTGATAGCGTAAAGTTACTCTTTAGAATTAAATGTTTGTATCCTTACATGCAGAAAGTTTAGAACTCATCCCTTACAATCTCCCTTATTCTTGTTGAATTGCATTGGACCAAACTTAGGTTCTATAGACCCATACTTGGTCAAAGAAAGCAATCTCATAATGGGAGTGATCCTTTTCTGTTGCATTGGTTCCTATCTCTCTTTCCGTGACTTCCAGGAGGAAGTTCGAGTCTAAGAGGAGGGGGATGTAGTGCCCAGTTCTCTTTGACACCTTTTGATACTGATCATGATACTACTGATTATATTATGGACATTATTATGGTTTTGATTTAGTATGATGTTAGATGTTAGACCATGGATTATTGTTGATCTTGATTCAGTTATGATGCATGATGATTATTAGAGACATTTTATATGTGGATGATGATATATTGTTTGACATGGATATATTATGGATGTTGTTCGGACATGGGATATTTGGATATTTTAGTAGACCTAGAAATGGAAATTATTTGATGATGATATAGTTGTTGATAAAATTGTAAATGATGTGGTTGATTGCTATGATGTTGTTGTGATTCATATATCTAGATGATTTTGGAATTATATTTATATTATTTTGGATGTTCTGATATGGCCACGAGGCCAAAGGAGGTATTGTGTTTTGTAGGTTAAAATATCACAACAAACATTGGGGGATTAGAGACCAACCACATTGGAATTCTAGATGAATTCAACAAGGTCACCATGGCAACTTGTATTTGTTTATGTGTGTTTGATTTTGTTAGGGATTTCCATGGGGGGGAATCACCTTTAAATGTGACCAAGGGGTTTTATGTATTCTTTTTTTTGGTCCCTTGTTTAATGTTTTTATGTGTTTATTTTGTGGTGCATTTACCACATTAATTATTTATTAAATGTTGTGTTAATATTGTGAGTAATCATGTTGTTAAGTTAATTAATTAAAATATGTTATAAGAATGTAATTAGTAGAGTTTTTGGCTCTTGGTTTAAGTGTTGTAAGAAAGTGCAAGTGATATGTAAGTGATGTGTAAGTTAACTTTTGAGTGTGAAACACTTCACCTTCTTGGAAATTCGAATTTGTCCTTGGGGGCTTATTTTGGAGGCTTGTGGGACAAGTTAAACTTGTCCCATACCTCTTTAATTTATTTACATACCATATGTATGGTTTGGAAGTTGAAATTAGACTTTTATAATGCATTTTGGGAAGACAAGTTGTAAGTTTTAATATGTTTTAATTTCAGTTCTTTTGGGGTGTGGGCTTGTTTTGGAGTGTGTAAGTAAATATGTCATTCTTATTTATTATGCATTAGAGAATGAAGTTGACTTTGTGTTGGGGTTGAGGATGTGTGATGTGGCATCCTAAATGGATCTACCTCATCCTCTTCCCTTCGCTCTTCTATAAAATTCGAATTGGTTGCCTTGTTTTGGGTTACTTCACCTTTTGATACTTGATCTTAGGTGAATCCTTTGTTGTCTTGGAGTTATTGCTTTGGAGAAGTTTTTGATGATTGTGGATTCTTTTTCTTGGTTGATTTTTGGATTTCTTGCATTGGATTAAAGATTGTTGTTTTGGAACTTGGAACAACTCCATCATGGAGAGGTAGGAGCTTGGATCTTGAAATGCTTCTCTTTCATTTATGTAAATGTTTTGTTGTGAATATTTGTCATGCTTGTGGGTTGTTGGGTAGATGGCCTATGAATGGTGTAGGAGAATACTATGGGGTTTAATTTATGGGAGGCATAATTGTTTATTGGAGAGGTATAAGTGTGGAGGGATTTGGGATTTGGGTTCCACCTTACAAGAAATAGCTTGCATTTCTTTACTTGTTATGGGGTGCCATAAGAGGTTGGGGAGGCATAAGGAAATGTGAGGAATAAGGGGTACTTGGGGAAGACATAATGGTATGTCGGGATTTGATATACTATATTTTGGCAGCAATTTATAATCAGATTGAGATACCCATTTCCCCTTTGGGAGGCATAAGAAGTATCCCCCATAGTTTCTTGCTCCTTTGTCTTGCTTGATGAATCCTTAGTTTTGGTTGTCATGTTTTAATGTAGTTGCAAACTACTTTCTTTTTGGAATGTGTTTTATATGTGAATAAAATGTTACTTGTGTGTGTTGTGGAAGTATTTGTTGCCATGAGTTGAATCACATCTTTTATTGCATTATGGTTGGGGCTCGGTGGCCAATGAAGAAGGATGACTTCTCCTTTTCATTGGATTTCTTAGTTGGGTGGAGAGAATTTCTTTCCCTACTCTTGTTGTGATCAAATTTGGAAGAATGATAAATCTACATGTTGTTGTTCTAGAGCAAGGAAAAAGGTAGTTTGACAGTCCCTTGTTGAGATAAAGTTTATTGTAACCTTTCCCACTTGAAGTGGATGAACTTGTATATGATTTGTAATGGAGAGATTTCGTATTGATTATGAAAGAACTGTAAACTGAAATGTGAAAGAGATATACTCTATTCTATTTTTGAAAGAAAGAATTGTATTCTATATGATGAATTTGAAGAATTAAAGAAGGAAGTTGTAAATTTGTCTTTTGGAATCAATAAATGATGTATTACCTTTATCAAATTACATTGTTGTATTGAATCTAATCTTTTTAAATATAATTGAAATCTCTTTTGAAAGAAAGAAATGCGCATGAAGGAAATGTAATACTCTGTTTTGTGAAGTGCATGATTTGAAAACAATAAAAGTTGCATTCTTGTCTTTATCATTTGATTGAAGGAATGAAACCTAATTTAAACTAGCATGAAATGAATTCATTTGTAGTTCAAGTAAAATAAAAACCATTGAGTTAATTTTGTTGTTTCCATTTTTGCTTTACGTTAAACTCTGCAACTTTTACCAGAAATGAACAGATCAAACCTACACTCAAGAGATAACAATGAAACATTAAAATTGAACATGCTAGGATATAAATGAGTTCAATTAGACAAAAACACTTAAAGGAAATCTTCCAAAACCTGGCAAAATCGAGTTCAAAGCTTTCATAGTTGTTTTGTTGTCAAAGTTGTAAAATTTTGAATTGGAACTCAATAAAATAGATTTACCTTGAAAGACTATCCTAAATCCATCTATGAACAATTATCCATGTCTATTTGACATGTTGAGAGAGGAAGAAGAACAATTGAGTAAAATTTTATAAGTTAAAATTTACCAGTTTGCACTGTAAAAGATCTGCAAAACATTTTCAAAAAATTCACCCCTTAAAATTTATCCAAATTAAAAATTAATGTCTCCTATGCAAATAGGACGTCGAGATATTTCTAAAAATCCTTGTTTACTAAAAATGATATCCCAATCAAAAGTTATGGCCTTCTGAAGTTTTTATTTTATTTAGCGCCCAAAAATAATTCCTTCACAAAAAAATTTGAGAAAATTTTCCTTGACGGACCCATGGGCCTAAATTTTCCCTTTGCAATTTTTGACCAAAAACGCCAAAGGAATGAATTCCCCTATCGCTCTGCTAACCCTAACCCGCAAGGCCTTAAGTTTTATCAAAATCACCTAAGTCCGAAAAAGAAACTTTTGAAAAATTTCCCCCATGGACCCACCTCCCCGCTTTTGCCTTTTGTCATCTTTCCCGAGCTTGCAAAATCTAAACTTAACCTTAAAAAAATTAGGAAAATTTTCCAACTTTTCCCCACGTCCCCACCGGCCCGCAGCCAATGAGATGCTGCTACGTGGGCTCCCGATGCAACGGCGGGCAGGCACGGAATTCTTTTTAACCTTAAGCATCTTCAAAAAAAATTGGGAAATTTTTCTAACTTTCCTCCACCTCCCCGCCGGCCCGTAACCAATCAGGTGTTGCCACGTGGTATCATGAGGCATCGCGGAGGAGCGGGTTCCTTTTTGTCTTTTGTGTTTCATAATTTTTTTTTTGGGAAAATTTTCTAAATCTCTCCACCGGCCCGCCATCCCGCAGCCAATGAATGGTCGACACGTGGCTTCACCAGGCGATGACGGAGGAGCAGAGATTTTATTGACTTTAAAAATTTAATCCTTTCTTGGAAAAAATCCCTAAGTTTCCCCGCAAGTCCATTTTTCTTGCATCCAATCGTAGTGTGACATGTGGCACCTTGGGCGTTGGCGGAGGCGCGGATCATTTTGATCCCTTAGCGATTTTTGGTCAAAAGACTTAATGTCTTAAAATTCTCCGACGGCCCGACTTTCCACCAGAGCTTTAAAAAGCCGACACGTTTCCTCTTTGGGCTTGCAGAGAAAAATTGCACTTTTTCCCCGAAAAAGGAAAATGCACCAAAACTCTTCCCCGCTCCGTCGCCCGCGCATGGGAAAATTTTCTTCCCTAAACCTCTTGCAGTCGCTCGCTTGGGAAAATTTTCCTCCCAAGGTCCTGGAGAGGAAATATGAGGAGTTAGGAGGACTTATTTATATCATTGGAAAGGTGAGGAAATTTCCTATCTAATGGAAATGATTTAGGGAAGTTTTGAATGTGTTAATTTTGAGAAAAATCAAGTTGAATCTTTTAAGCTAGTTAGAGAGTGGTATAGTGAGAGATTACCCTCCTAACCTAAGTGGTTATTCTAACCCTATGTTTTGACCTTGAGAATTTTAATAATTATTGTAATTGGAATTCTATAAGCCATTAATTATAATTGTCTTTGAAACCTATTTGTGATAGTTGTTATTTTGTAACTGGTTGTATACACTTTTAAACAAAAAAATTATTCCATAATTTTCCTAACTAATCCTAGGTTGTTCTTGGGTCTCAAGTGGGTTGTTTTAAGCGGGCATTACAGAGACAACTCCTATATTCTAGAGGTTTCTCAAACAACTCACTCCATATATTTCTCATATCATAAATATCAATAACAAACCCATATAATATAAACTACGTGATAAATCACTCCACAACCAACGTATAATATTAACTCGTATGTAATAATGTGAGCACTAATAATCATATTCCTAACATTATGAAGGGGGAAGAGATTAAGAAACATGAAAATAAATTAAAGTAGTTTGAGATTCAAAAAAACATTAATATTAGGAAATGTAAGGGGAGTAGTATTATTGGAAGAAATATAAGCAATGACTACATGACTAGGAAATGAGGGTGACCCTCAAAGTGCTTGAGCATCACTACTTGACATATGCATGGTTTACCTTACACGTTTGATCTTAGATAAAAGAAATAGTTTTAATCTTTTGATCTTTGTTTTGATATAAGATCTCTTCTAACACATTCAACAAGCCAAATCTTTTAGTACGATGTCTTAAAATATTGTTTTCTAGAGTTGATTAAGACATACATCCTTTCTTGATCATGTAAAGCAAGTTGTTTCTTTTTGTTACTCTCTCATTCAATATAAAATTGAGAATTTTTCATATCATTTCATCACAAACATAGTATTTCCTAGAGATAAACTACAATTTAATAAAAATATCACAAACATTACTTAAAATAGTCTTCTTTTTATACTTCAACATATTAAATTACTAAATATTTTCTCACTTTATATCATTTATTTTCGAGAGCATCATCATATATATCAAAAAATCATATTTTAATTTTTAATTTTAATGCTTTTAATTTAAAGAAGCAATGATTTTACACTTTTATTGTTTCCAATAAAATTATCTATTCAAATTCTAGGGAGAGACAAGAATTCATTTACTACATGAATGGGGACATTACCGATATAAATACAAAATCACTTGCAAATTTGTTTAGAAAAGAAAAACAATTCAACCATTGGTCTGAAAATCTATCGCATGGGAAGATCTATGATAGATAGAGCCAACACAACAGTGTGCAGGGAAATAGCCCCTCTTTGAGGCAAAGAAAGTGAAACTGTTTATTTCTATTCTACCAACAGGAATCTGCGCATGCCTCACAATATTCTACCTTCGAGGGTTTGGGATCCTATCCTAGTTGGGGTATTTCCGACTATGAAAAGAAAGGAATGAAGGGAAAGACGAAGATAAGATAGATCCGTAGGGAGAAAAGAAATGAATTCCAAAGTAGAAAGGTCAAAGAGCCTATGTTTTGGGATTGGTAATAAATGGAGTATTGGATTCAATTCCATATTGCCTCTCCCGAGCAAAGCAGCAGATACTCCCTTCTAGCCACGGACGACGAAAAATAGCCTTCCTCCTCTTGGTTTTATTTTTGTAGTATTTAAAAGTATGTTGGCATAAATGATGACATCATCCATGTTGCACCATGGAATGTTGTCATCCACCAAGTTTCCTAAGTCAACAATTGACTTTTAGATATTTTGTAAATATTTTTGTATTAGTTGTTGGTTTCTTTTTGCCTTCTCTCTTCTCCTTCTTCTATATATACTTGGATACTTATTGTATTCATGGGGGTGGATACTTTTTAGATAAAAAATAGAAGTAAGGAGAAAAGGCTTTGTACTTTTGTAACAGAAGAAAATATTAATACAATATTGAGACTTTGTGCTGAATACCTGTGTTATGCATCAGAACTTTCTTATGTTAGATCTGTATGTTTATTCTATTGAAGCTATCTCTACTTTTTGTCATTTGTTCATCAATATTGCTTTGTTTGTTTATGCAAGTAGGTTTGGCTCCATTTATTACCAATCCCAAAACATAGGCTCTCGACCTTTCTACGCTTTAGAATTCATTTCTTTTCTCCTTCGGATCTATCTTATCTTCATCTTTCCCTTCATTCCTTTCTTTTCATAGTCGAAATACCCCAACCGGGATAGGATTCCAAACCCCGAAGGCGGAATATTGTGAGGCATGCAGATTCTCTGCCGGTAGAATAACAATAAACCGGTTTCACTTTGCGCCTCAAAGAGGGGCTATTACCACTGCACACTGTTGGCATGTCTATCCATAGATCTACCCATGTGACATATTTTTGGACCAATAGTTTTTAGCGACTCTGGGGAACGATCGATCTATTTGATAAAACCGTAAAAAATCACTACTTGTTTTCAAATCTTAACTTTTATTCAAATCCCAAATTTTTGCAAAAGTGATCCAAACTGAAAATTTTCTTTAGAGATTCATAGATCTCGGGCTAGTTAGAGATCTTTAGTTTGCTTTGAGTTTTTATAAAAACCCATATTTTTTCGTAGATCTCGAGTTTTTGACTGCTTTGCAAAATTTCAAAACCCTTGCCAAAAGTCAACTCGAGATCCAAAATCAGCTTACTGAGTTAGCCGTTATTTTATCCTCGCTAACATTTGTCATTAAACGCAATTAGTTTTCAAAAGGGGATAATTTTAAATATTCAGAAAAGTGCATGCTTGCTGATTTTTGCTAGAAAAATCAGAAAATCGGCAAATACGACAAAAAAAAAAGAGTTTTTAAATCTACTCCAAAATATTGCTGATCTGAAGGATACACTAGCGGGTGAACCATTTACTCATAGCAGGAGAGCTCATGGAGAATTTGATCCTACTTTTGATCTACTTCTAAGGCACAACTTCAGTGTTACGCCAGCACGCTTCTCATCACTGAGTTCAGCTGATCGGTCAGCCAGAAGTGTCTCACCTCCACGAAGGAATCATTCTTTACAGGGAACATCCACATCCCTCTGCAGTGCTTTGTTGCTCAGTGGAACCATCCTCCCAGCTCATGTCCTTTTTCCAGCATTTCAAATGGCAGTACCATGGGGAAATGCTATGGGCCCTCTTGCTTTGCCACATCCTGTTCATGCGCTCCCTCATGGAAACCGAAAGAATTTCCCCAAATTTGATGGAAGTGGAAACCAAAGTACAGATTCACACATATCTGCATTCATCATGTCATGCAACATCCTGGACGTGACCCATGAAGATGTGTCGGTTCGCCTCTTTCTAGAGACCTTACAAGGACCAGCAGAGTGGTTTCAACATTTGTCGGCCGGATCTATCACTAGTTGGGCCACATTACAACTACATTTGAAGATAGGTATAAGCCTTCCAAGATGCGTTCCTGTTGCTGTCAAAGATCACTCACCTGAAGAAAGAATTCAATGAGACCATGCGTGATTTCATCACCCGTTTCAATTCACTAATCAACCGTGTTCCGCCTGCCATGCTGCCAACACCGAAAAATCGAAGTGTTTCTTCGTAAACACCATGAGCTCAAAAGTAAGTTTCTTACTCTTGCAAGAGCAAGTCACTACCCTGGTTCTCACCCAAGCTGCTTGCCATTCATTGAAGATAACTTGCTAATATCCGGTGCAAATTAAAACGAGAACCCCAAGCTTATAGCTTCAACTCCTTCTCCCGCCACTTCACCTGATCCGCATTTCAAAATATGGAAAATGACTTGCTCGCGTTAAAGAAGCAGCTAGCTCAAGCTTCCCCCAGCTCTTCGTACCGGGATATCCCACGAAGAAATTTTTCTTAAAACAACTTCCCGCAAAGGGCGCATTTACTCCAAATCGCTACATGGTTGCACTTGAGGCTCCTCCGGTCAATGCTTTAGTCAAAATCGAGGAAGAGGAGTAGAATTATGAAGAACCTTCATCCCAAGGTGAAGATGATCAAGATGTCGGTGAACCAACTGGCGACTCTACTATCGGGTATATGGAATTTGATGAGGAGGAATCTGATGAAGAAGAGGGTACCCAAGGATATGCGAGCGGGCAGTCTTATGCTTTTTTTTCACCCACTCTCAAGGAAAAGAAGCAGAAGTTACTGCCAGGATACAAAAAGAGAAGGCCGTGTCAAACACACCTCCAACCATTGCAAAAAGAGGTAATCCCCTTCCTGCTCAACCTCTTATTAAGTCTTTTCGAAGAAATATTTTTCCCCTATCTCCCCTCCGAATCAGCCCTCTCATATTCCTATCAAGACCGGTAATCCTACCCCACCATCGTGAAATGAGGGACTCATTCCTTCATCAACACAACCCTTGGCCGCATTTGACATAATCGATCATGCTAAAAAGACCAAGATCCAAATGTCTGAAGCCAGTATCTTCAGTCAAACCCTAAGCAACTTGTAAGGTTGACCGAATATATTCAAAGCCAAGCTGTCATAACTTCTCAAGCCTCCCCAAAAGGAATTCTTTCTACTCCTCCTACATCTCGCATAAATTTTTCCTCGACTTCCGCGTCAGGCAAAATAGAACCTTTCTATCTCTCCCTCCTAATCAATGGTCACAAGCTAAGCAACTGCATAATTGATTATGGGGCTTCCGATAATGTCATGCCAAAAAAATTCACCCATGCTCTGGGCCTCACCCTTACCAAGCCTTTTGGCAGATGTTACTCCTTGGAAACCAAATAGGTTCCATTGATTGGTCAAATCAAAGACGCGCAGTTCACGTTTGCGGCATTCCCAGAGAAAAGAGTAAAGATGATAATCCTCATTGCCAATATTCCGGCCACATATGGAATTCTACTAGGAAAGAGCTTTTGCAGTGAAGTCGGTGGAGAGATTCATATGGACTGGTCTAAGGCCAGAATCCCCATCAAAGGTGTTATGCAAACGTTGGAGCCGGAATCACAAAATAAATACTTGGTTACTAATTCCGATGACCCCAAAGCCCAAATTCTCTTCGAATCATCAGGGATGGGGAACTATTTCTTATCTACAGAGTCTGATAAAATGAACATTCTCATCCAAGAAGAGGATCTTAACAAGATATGGATGTTGCAGTTTGATGGAAGTCTGTGCAACTAGCGGATGCGGTCTGGAGCTGTGTTAATATCCCTTGAGGAGGATATTTTTCCTCTCTCTTTCAAGTTGTAGTTTTTCAACACGAATAATACTGCTGAGTATGAATCTTTTCTACTTGGCATGCAAGCCACAAAAGAAAGGGGAATCAAGAACCTAAAAGTACAAGGTGATGCGAGTTTGGTCGTAAATCAAGTAAAAAGAATATACCAAGTAAAAACTGAAAGGCTCGGGCATTACCACAACACGGTATGGGACAACATTGAGGAATTTGACGCCTTCTCAATAAAATCCATTCCAAGAGCTCGAAAACATGGCTAATTCATTAGCCATCTCAGCATCCCTCATGGTCCCCCACCCAGGGTTGAAAACATATACATATACCATTGAGGTACTTTTCCGCCCTAAGCGCGGAAAATTCTCAAGACCGACAGTATTCAACGATGAAAATCAACTTATTGCCTTTCTCGGAAAAGGTGAAAATTTCATTGAGCTTCATTTTGAAGGGTCTACTTCGCATGCCGTGAATCATATCGATCGGACGATAAATTAAAAGGAAGTGCTGGCATATGTCAGCTCAAAGGAAATAAAATTCCAAAAGGTTTGGTCTCTCTGGAACGTTTGTTCGACAAACATGATCATTTTTCCAGGAAGAAAAGGTAAGATAATCCTAACTCCTCTCTAAAACCGAAATGGTCAATTTAAGTACTATGGAACATCCGCAGTTTGTGAACATCGGAAAATGTTGCACACCTGAAGAAAAGTGGAAGTTCATCAAATTGCTGAAGAAATATATGGACGTATTGGCATGGTCTTATGCCAATCTAAAGTCTTTCAAGCCGAAGGATGTCCAACACGACATCCCATTGAAGGGAGATGTCAAACCCTTTCGCCAAAAACAAAGGCACTATAATCCCAAGGTCTCGGGTACCATCCAGGTAGAAATACAAGAAAATGTTGGATGCGAGAATCATTTTTCCTATCCATCACAGTACTGTCAAATATCATGTCATTACGAAAAAATAATGGCGAAATACGCATCTGCGTAGATTTTCGCAACCTAAATCAGGCATCCTTAAAAGATAACTACCCGCTTCCTATAATGGATCAGGTTCTGCAAGCAATAACCGGATCAGAAATGCTATCCATGCTTGATGGTTTTTCGGCTACAATCAGATTGAAGTCTCACCTGAAGACCAATTCAAAACAACATTCACTACCCCCAGGGTACATTCACCTACAGCAGAATGCCTTTTGGCTTGACCAACGCTGGTGCCACCTTTTAGCGGGCGATGGACTTTGCATTCAAAGGTATGATGGGAAAGGTCATCGTAGTTTATTTAGATGACTTAACTGTGTTCTCTAAACAATGAAGTGATCATTGTGATCATTTGGAGAAAGTATTGAATAGATGCTGAGAACACGAGATCTCCCTAAATCCAAAAAAGTTTTATTTTTAGGGTCACGGAAGGAAAGTTGTTAGGACACGTGGTTAGCAAAGAAGGGACAAAGATAGATGCCGAAAGGGTTAGAGCTATTCAGAGCCTTACTTTACCCACGAGCAAGACCGACGTTCACTCCTTCTTCGGAAAAGTGAATTTTCTCAGGCACTTTGTTCCCAACTTTGCTGAAAAGACTCGCCACATATCAAACATGATGAAAGGGTCGCAAACTTTCCGGTGGAGCAAAGAAGGAAAGACATCATTTGAGGATATAAAAGCCTTCTGTCGCTCATGCACCAGTCTGGTATGTCCCAATTTCTCCAAGGATTTTATCATGTATAGCTATGCATCTGAGCATACTATATCGGCCATCTTAATACAAAAGAATTCTGAGGATGTTGAATCCCCAATCGCGTTCATGAGCTCCCTCTTCAAGCCTCATGAATTGAAGATGTCTCAGTTGGAAAAACATGCCTTCGCCATTGTCAAGGCAGTAAAGAACTTCAGGTATTATATTCTAAACTCTCATACAGTAGTTCTAGTTCTTGACATGGCAGTCAAGTCAATCTTAACTCAACAGGAGTTAGGGAGTTTGTGAGGGAATTGGATCGCAAAGGTCCAGGAGTATGATCTAGATATAAAACCAACCAAGTTGGTAAGAGGCAAGGGCCTATGTCAACTCATGGTTGAAAACTGAGATTCAGAAGACCCCAGAGAAAAGGACGATTTCATCGATGAAACACAAGGCCAGCTGGAGAAATTGATTCTCTGCCCATGGTTCTATTTATCGCGACTAGTGACGAATGGTATTCTGATATCACTTTCTTCCTCACTTACGGTGAGTGCCCAACTCATCTAACATCAAAGGAGAAGTGTACTATAAAGCTCAAAGCAGCCAGATATGTCATTTGGGATGACGGTTTATACAAACGCTGATTGATGGCATCTTCTTGCGATGTGTTGACAAGCCACATCAGGTAAAGTTACTTGAAAGTTTTCATGATTCAGCCTGTGGTGGTCATTTCTCCTCTTCTGTGATAGCCCACAAGATCTTCCGGGCCAGTACTATTGCCAACGCTATTTCGTGATACGACCACAGGGTAGCAAAATGTGAGCTCTTCCAACAATTTGTTGGCAAACCAAAAAGGCTACTTTTCCCAAAGCTCGGCCGGTCATTATCGATGAACCATTCAGGCAATGAGGAATCGACTTTATCGGAGCACTACACCCACAATCAAGTGCCGAACATAGTTATGTCCTAACAGCAACGGATTACTTCACCAAATGGGTGGAGGCCATACCTGTCAAGAATGCCACCTCTGAAGTTGTTTGCAATTTCATCAAAGAGAGTATCATTGTAAGGTTTGGCGTTCCAAACAAGATTGTTGCTGATAATGCTTCCAATCTTTCCTCTTGGGAAGTTATCAGTTTTTTCTATGAATACGGGATAACCTTGGCCCACGCCTCGGATTATTACCCCGAGGAAATGGCTAGGCGTAAATCCAAAGAATAAAAACTTAGTGACCATCATACGGAAGCTAGTCCGTGAAAATCAGCGGACGTGGCACAAGTCATTGTATGACGCTTTGTGGGTGGACCGCATTACTCCCAAGAGGTCTCTCGGTATGTCACCTTTTCAAGTGTTATATGGAATCGACACCGAGCTTCCCATTTCTACAGAACTTCCCCGCTTCTGCTTTGCAGCATGAGCGATTGAAGATGAGACTTTCCAAAATTCTCTTGAAAAGAGAATCATGTATCTAGCAGAGCTCAAAGAAAAAAGAGTAAGAGTGGTTGACAGGATCACCGAACATCAAAATCAAGTCAAGAGACTGTTTGATAAAAAGGCTAAGCAGAGGAATTTTAGGTGGGAGATCTCGTCCTTTTGTGGGACAAGTGAAGAGAGCCAAAGGGCATGCACGGGAAATTTGATTCTCTATGGAGAGGACCTTTCAAGATCAAGCAGCTCAATGGAGAGAATAGCTTTTATCTCTCGTATCTAGATGGAACTGATCTCCGCTTCCCTATAGCGGGCATCATCTCAAAATATTCAGGAAGTAGAGCTTCCTCTTTTCTTTGTACAGTTTGCTTTGTGTTGTGTGTTTGCTTTTGTTGTGTGTTTGTTTTTGTCGTCGCCCTTGTTTTTGAATCTGTAACCCAATGGATAGGCACATGTTGATCTGGGGTTCTCTACCCTTAAGCTTCACTCAAAGATAGTCCCCAGAAAGAGCTAGTTGTTATCCTATAAAATTGATGAGGGAAATTTTGTAGGTAACCATACCAAATTTTGTTTTGGTTCCTTGTCAAGGTCCCTCAGCATTCGGAATGGCGTAAAATCCCTTTCCTGAAAATCTAGTTTTTCAAACTTAGTCATTTTGGCCCTTTTTAATTGGGCACAGATTTTGTTCATGCAACACAGGATGAATTTGCACCCTCTTTAATTCCTTTGGCGCACCCTTTGGAGTGTTAACACAACAATTGTTGCACCTCTCCGTGATGCACCTTTCTTGCCTCGCGCCAACATCGCCAACAACAAAAATGTTGTGCCCTTAAGCAGTGCGCCAAGGCGCTCAAAATCCCATGTTGACAGTCCTAAATTCGCGCTAAGGGCGCAGATAATTTCTTACCAAAAGAAGCATACCTGCACCAACGAGCGCAAATATTTTTATGTCGACATGCGTTTTGGTGCGCCCTTTAAAAAAGTGGGTGGCACATTTATTACACTTTTGGCTATATATAGGCGCATCCGCCATGTCATTTTCACGATTGAAAAACATGTGAAAACTTTATTCCTCTGCACCTGTCAGCACTCCTGTCATCCTCATGTCACGTTCATGGACCCCACTTTGTTTCTCTCATTCTATATATTCTGGTAAGTGGTCCTTGCTTTTCCTATGTTTTTTTGTTTTGGTTTGGTTCTTTGTGGGATAGTGATAAAATGAATCTGAAGAAACCATAAACCCTCTAGCCCGTTTTTACAATTTTCCCCTCCCAAGCCGCACCCCTCCTCCCGATCTACTAGTCTGGAGGGCTTTGTCTCAGGAACAAACCCAATATCTTCTTCACTCTATCCCCCTTCACTATCAAAATCCATGTCGAAAGAGGCCTAAAACCGCAAACCAATCAGGAAGAAAGAAACCTAAGAGTTATCAGTTCTGGGCCGCATAGTTTTCTCTTGGCAATCGCCATCTTTGTTACATAAAACACAGTCATGCCAAGAGGGCGCACTATCCCTAATTACAGCACGCATCCTTCCTGCGCCATGCAAAACTAAGAAAATCTTGACCTAGGCGCAGGCGCAATCCTTCTTACACCAACAAAGTTCGTTATGCAATCACTTTCTGCCGCGCCAAAGGCCCTTTGGCGCATATAAAGTCAATGGTACACCCTTTAATGCTGCGCCAATGGTGCACCAAAATTCCCTGCAACATGGCTCATATCTACGCCATTGGCGCATCCTGCTCCCATGCAACACCAAACTTATTTGTGCCTAGTTTTAACCTTATATAATGGCACAGTGCAAATTTGTCTACAAAAACAATGATGTTATATGTAAATTTCCTGCGCCCTGCGCCCTTTGGCATTGTTTTCTTCTTGCAGCACTCCGCATCAGTGCACCTTGCTTTATTGATCCTGCACTGCAAAGTATTCCCGAGCCCATGCCTGAGGGGTTTTAAATTGCTAACTCCTCATTCTGTAAAGCCTTGATGGATAATCTAACAGCTAACATGGCTCTTCTGCGTTGGACTTTGCTCCTTCTTCTTGCAGATCAGCAACTGAACTCAGATTCACATATGTCTACATCAAGCAAAAGGCCAACCAAGTCAAAGGGTAAGGCCAAACTCACGAGAGGAAGAGATGAAATACAAATATCAAAGGGTCAGATGCCCGAGTCCCATGCAGAATGTGACTTAGACATCAGAGATTCCGAACTTGGCCACATCGACATGGAAGATTTTTGGGCTAGAACTAGAAGGGTCACAGGTAGTCCTTGGATGGAAAAATTGGTGGGCAGTGGTCTAGCATTTCACCAGGGGAATCCCGTTAGTGCAGTAAATAATGAGTTTATGATGGTGGTGGCCCGCTGCTATAACAAAGACACAAGGTGTGTCGAGAACGAAAAGGGCGAGGTCATAATCAACCTCACTTCCTAAAGACTTCGAGATCATGCTAGGTATTCCCCACCACTGGCATTTTGTGGCTATAAGCCAAGAAGACTACATCAAGGCATGGGAGGAAAATGAAGACAAATGCATGTAGTTAATGAACGAAGTGTATTTGAAAAATAAGAAGGTAATAACCAGGTGGCCACAGGTTATTCACCGCAGCGACTTCTCTGAGGAACTGAGCGATACCATCACCTTCCTAAGTAGGGTATTTGGGATTTCTGATGCCCATTACTTCCACAAATGGATGCTCAGGTATCTGAAACAATGAATAAGAACGTGCCTGATTAGTATTTTGAGTGGGCAGAGATCATCAGCAGCACCATCTCTGAGCAGCTCCAACAACTCACCACAATGGGGAGGTTCTACATGAACTCCTACATAGTCTACGCTGCAGCCTCAGAGAGAGACTATCCAGCACTGAGCCGATGCGGGGTGTGGCCCTAGGTAAAAATATACGAATACTACCCAGAATTGAAGCTAGAGAACAACATCCCACAGTTCACCAAGATCAATGATGCCTTCTTTTACGGCATCATCTGCCTATTGAGGCCCAATATGACTCACGGTCGGACGACCAAGAGCATAGTCACTGCAACCGAGAAGTGGGGGGCATTATTCACGCAATTCCCTACTTTCACCTATCTCAGAGCGGCCAACTTCTTGGGAGAGCCCACCAAGTTACCAAGGTATTCGGTCCTAAGTTGATCCTATTGGAGTTGTCCAGGTAGCTTATAACATATCACGAGAAGTGCCTGAAAAGGAAGAAGGGTGGAACTCCTTTCCCCCTCACAGTGGGTAGGTACACCTGCACTTCTCACACCAAAGCCCAAGAAATGTTCAGAAATGAACCGCTTAACCTAAAGCAAAATTTCCTAGCGAGGCCCACCTTCGATCCGCGAAATTGCCTCCCAAAGGCAAACTCGATCCGATCCATGTCCCACAGATCGAGGACATCTACATCGACCTGTATCACGAGGTCGAACTCAGGAGAAAGGATCACTCCCGCCTGGCCCTAGCAGAAATTATTCAATATGGCGTGGCCATTGTTCCAAAAGGTTTCCAAACAACCGATCAAGAAGTTGATCAGGTATATCTAGACACGGATGGGGACAGCTTGGCCATTTGCTGAGATTGATAGAACAAAGGCACCTCAGACCATTGAGGAGAGGGTTAAGGGCACATTGTAGCACACAGAGCATTGGTGCAGAATGAACGGCCTCATCTACCTTGGGGTAGATTTCACCACATCCCCTTTGGGCAATGCACCTGCCAGTCAAGCATCTGCCAAAGGGAAAGGTAAAGATAAAGAGGGAGAATCAAGCTCTGCTCAAGAAGAAGCTCCTGAGAGCCCTCCTTCCACCGCACAGGAATAGGTTGTAAGCCTGGTATCTCCAGAGAAAGAAGTGATAGAAAGTGTTCCAACGGGCACATCCACTCAGGATGTTGCCACTACTACAATTGTTGAGTTTCCTTCCATCCCTTCTCCCTCTCCTCCTTCCCCTCCTCACGTGACTCAACCAACCATTCCCTTGGTTGTTTCTTCTCCCCGTCTTCTGTTGTTCCCCCTTCCTCTTCCTCCATCTTCTCTCCCCTTTCGAGCTATCCCCCACCATTTCTTCTCTCATCTCTCAGCTCCCTTCCACTCCCACGACTACCTCCCCTGCAGTATCTTCTCCCCCTTGAGCACTTTGTTGGCCTCTCTTTCAATGCCGCCACCAAGTGTCTCAACGTTTTCCCCTCGTCCTTACATCCGCT
The DNA here is from genome assembly GCA_018340775.1 of Taxus wallichiana var. yunnanensis. Classification (NCBI taxonomy): domain Eukaryota; kingdom Viridiplantae; phylum Streptophyta; class Pinopsida; order Cupressales; family Taxaceae; genus Taxus; species Taxus wallichiana. The sequence continues at coordinate 77,009,657 of CM031237.1, read as the reverse complement.
CCCTCTTCCACTTCTCGGTCCTACTCCCTTGAGTCCAAAGCATGGATCTCCCAAGACTGAGCCAAGATAAGAGGAAAGTCACCATTGCACCTATGGACTTCTTCGTCATCCCAACAAAAGGGCTAAGAAGCAAAAACAATAACCCGCTTCTCTCAGAGTGCATCGGGAGAAAGAGTAATGGAGATCGCGTATCCCGATCCCACAAAGAATAAAAAGGATCTGTCCCCTATAGATTATACAGTGACGCAAGTCACAATGGGGACATCATTCGAGAGCCTTCAAGGAGAGGCCCTATCTGCGGTGGATGCCCTTTGCAAGAAGCTTCAAGAAGAAAAGGAAGAGAAGAGGCTACTAAAAGAGCAGAATAAACATCTTCTCCACGCCTACGCGAAAATGGGCAGTGCACCTCCTACAACTACCACAGAAACTCCTGAGGCCCTTAGTCAGGATAAGATAAACGAATACGCCAAGATCGGCGAACAAGGCACGGTAGTATCCACCTGGAGAGACCAGATCCTCAAAGATAGTGAGGGAGTAATCGTTAAGTTCACCGAGCTGTATCAGAAAATTGATCAAGCGAACAAGGAACTCCAAGCGATTGCAGGACCTATCTCCAAAGAGTTGGACCATGCTAGGTTGCAACATGAGACATTCCAGAAGATGCTCGACTGTTCAGTCGAAGATTTAGTTAAATTCGGCATCTTCGATCACCCCAGAGCACCCAACAAAGTCCTTGCTGCTTTGGACTACCGATCGATCAGATGGAATTTGTCCTGGAGAAGATAGATAAGGTCAAGGAGGAAGCCCTAGATGCCATGCATCAAATGGAGCAAATTGTCCTGAGGATGTCTCCGGGCTTGCTCACTCCGTCATACGCCTTGAGGAAGGCAAATGAAACCATTCGGATCTTCAAAGAGATCGTCTCATGCAAGGGCTAGGGCCAGAAGCCACTTTTGACACTGAATCCATCAATAACCTTCTGGCTTGCCGTGATTTTATAGGGTACCTGATGGAGGCAGGTAATGAATACTTCAAGCTCCCAGAAAAACTCAGAGATGAACGGGAGACTTGCGAAGTCATCGGCGATCACACCAAGGGTCCTGCCCAGGATCTACTCCAACCGATGATCAGCAAATTCATGGAGTATCAGACTCAATTCCACATTGCCTCTCCTGAGCAACAGCAGGATACTCCCTTCCAGCCGCGGGACGACGATGAATAGCCTTCCTCCTCTTGGCTTTCTTTTTGTAATATTTAAAAGTATGTTGGCATAAATGATGACATCATCCATGTTGCACCATGGGATGTTGTCATCCACCAAGTTGCCCTAAGTCAACAGTTGACTTTTAGATATTTTGTAAATATTTTTGTAATTAGTTGTTGGTTTCTTTTTGCCTTCTCTCTTCTCCTTCTTCTATATATACTTGGATACTTGTTGTATTCAAGGGGTGGACACTTTTTAGATAAAAAATAGAAGTAAGGAGAAAAGGATTTGTACTTTTAACAGAAGAAAATATTAATACAATATTGAGACTTTGTGCTTTGAATACTTGTGTTATGCATCAGAACTTTCTTATGTTAGATCTGTATGTTTATTCTGTTGAAGCTATCTCTACTTTTTGTCATTTGTTCATCAGTATTGCTTTGTTCGTTTATGCAAGTAGGTTTGGCTCCATTTATTACCAATCCCAAAACATAGACCCTCTGACCTTTCTGCTTTGGAATTCATTTCTTTTCTCCCTTCGGATCTATCTTATCTTCGTCTTTCCCTTCATTCCTTTCTTTTCATAGTCGGAAATACCCCAACTGGGATAAGATCCCAAACCCCCGAAGGCGGAATATTGTGAGGCATGCGTAGATTCCTACTAGAGAATAGCAATAAACCCGAATATCCATGATAAACCAACACGAACATAGTACAACATATTAGCCTAATTTTCACCATCACTCTTGTCGAGAGGAAGTATTGCTATGTTGAGATAAATATTTGGATCGAAACATAAAATCACAACTTATTTTAAGAATGTCACATTTGCTTGTAATTAAATTTTCACTCTTAAATAATCTGCCCATGACAAATCTAAAGGAATATTATAAATCTTACCAACATGAACATATATATCTAAAATATTAGAAATCTAATTTTCACCATCACTCAGAATATTTTAAAGGAATGTTATTTCCAGAGGAAGTATTGTTTACCTATGTTGAGATAAATATTATTTGATCTGAAAACATAAAATCAAACTTTTCCCTTAAATACGTCAATTCTTATTTTTTCAGAATGTCACATTTTGTAAAAAAAAAGAAAGGGTTGTAATTAAATTTTCACTCTTAAATAATCCACCAAGACAAATCAAATGAAGGAATATTATAAATCTTAAATAATCCACCAAAATATATATCTAAAAAATAATATAAATTTTAATTAATTCACCAAAAATACAAAATATATAATTGGTTTTTATGTATTGCATGGCTCTACAACTTCTAGGTGTTCCTCCCTTGTCATACCACCAATGAAATTACGCGTAAGTCTTTTGGGTGGACATTTTGTGCTGGTTATTTCTGAAGAGAAATCAAGGAAGTTTGTGCATTTCAAAAGTATATATATATATCAATTACCCGGAAGTTTCCCCAAAATTTCCAATTTCCTTTCTTTTTATAAAACAGGTAGTCAAATGACAGCGTAAGTCTTTGGCGTAAATTTGTGTTGATTTTTAGTAAAATGACCTCTTATTGACATGATTTCGACAGATTGTGATGGCACTTGATCTAAGGAAACAATCAAGGAAGTTTGTGCAAAGTCTTCAACGAGGTACTATTTCAGCCCCCAATATCTTATTACTTGAAGATTTTAATTCAGCATGTCATTAGATTGAACCATTTTACATTATAGATTTTTCCCTCCCGCTTCCATATTGGGTGCAAATGACTTAGCTCATTTTAAATGAATTGTTTCTCTTAATGTGAAATTAATAGACACCACTTATAAGTACACTTATATGTCTAGAAGTCGTTTCCATATATGGACATTCCATGTTTAGAAAAAGTGAAGGTGGCATGATTTTTGCTATACATGATCACTAAAGATATCTAGCCGATAGTTTAGCTCTCACTAGTCACCATGAGCCTCGTCATGCAAAATTTATGACATTTAATACCCATAAATGGAGGCCTCATTATTTTAATGATGGATGTGACATGGAAAATTAAGTTATGTGGGTATTATTCAACATTGGTAATCACATTTTTAGATTAATTAATGTTTTGCCTCCAATGACGCACTTGAAAGGATGATGCTCTAGCATTGGATTGTTGATGAGATCCTAATACCCATCGGGTCATTTTGTGGAGATTTCGATATGCTAGAGTTGCCTATTGACAAGATAAATCTTCTACCCATGTGTTGTATTGCTGGTAAAAATCAACTTAGGTATATATTGTAACGTCCACATTTTACACACACAAAAAAACAGAAAAAATTACGAGGCTAATTTTTTTTTCGAATTACATTGCTCACTAGACAACACCACAAGGGCTCCAAGAAAATAAGCTCAACAACGTACAAAACACTTACATAAGCTATTGACTCACATAGACACACGACAACACCATATACATGTCATCACCACACTTTCTCCAATGAACAAATACTAGCAATAACCCAACCACAAGAAGAGGCACTCAAGGATTAGCAAATCCACAACACATCATTACTATGATTACATCATTATTACGATTAACCTTCCAATAACATTACTATGTAAGAATAATTTTCTCATTTCTCCACCTACAAATTTGTAATTTCATTCCACATTCAACTTACAGTTCAACCATTTAAGTTTTCTCTTTATCCCTTATGACAATCTCCATAACTTACATAATTAATTTCCATATTTTAGATTGCATAAAAAGTTCCTACTTCTCTCATTCTTATGCTAAAGGTTTGTTTCTCAAAATATGTTTAGTTGACATTTAATTTTACCCTCATTAAGAAAGGGGACCAACCATAAGTTGTCGAGGGAGAAATAATACGATTCAAAGGAGGTGAAGGTTCAAGTTTCCCTTTCCTATAAACCTCCTTCCATTTGAAGCACATTTGTTCTCGTACTATGGTGGTTTTAGTTCCAAATTTATTTTGATTCAATTAAGCATTTACATGACTAATTTTATTTTATTTTATTTTTAGTGGACTGTATATTGTCTCAAATGCCTAGTCCCACCAAGAACAAATTGTATCCATTCTTAACAAAAGTCAATGCTGAAATCAACCATAAGGACCTTAGCTAAATTTTTTTCCTAAACCATTATCACATATACTCTTGTTTCTCATCTCATTTACATTGTTTCTTAGGTCTCTTTTTGGCATCACTTTTTAACATAAAGAGTTACGAAAGTACTTGTTTAACATCTTGAAGAAGTAAAAGATTGGAAGTGCTATAACTACACACGAACCTCAAGTTAACCTCGTAATCAATTGAGGTTTAGTTTGAATCAACTATTTATGAATTTAAGGTGAGAGGACATATTTACTAAACAACCTTCATGAAAGACCAAGGTAACACACCTAGATGAGAGGAACTAAAGAGTTAATAACAAGAGTTTAAGTCATAGAAATACTATTTCACTCTTTCCATTTGTGTCGTCTGGGGGGGTGTCAACAAGGAATTCATTCGATGACAAGATAAATTTCTAGATCAAACTTTGTAAGACTTATTAGTCCACTAGGATACTAAGGGATTAATAGATCTACTTGCTTTATAAATGGTAAGGTTACACTACATACTCGCTTTACTTTAAACAAGGACTCTTAAGGTGACTTCCAAGGTGCTCTTCACCATTCAACATGGTATCGGACACAAGAGAATAAATTCTCCTCGTGGTTACCAAACCTAGAAGGAAACCATATAATCCGGATAAAGTTGGACCATATTGTTCCTAAAAGATGGGTTCATGAAAATGTTGCTAAACATAAGACTATGACGGTAAAATAAAACTAGGGGATTTATTTACCTAAACTAGGAGGTTCCATCAAGTGTAAATTTTAAGTTCATTTTACGGTTTCAATTATTCTAGGGTAAGAAGGATCACACATGAAGACATGTTATGCATGAATCTTATACTAGGGTTGAGTTTTTCGATTAAATCTCTTTATTACATTTACAAGGTAAGAATCTAACACACTTAATTAATTAATCGTTTATTGAACACTTTGAAAATTAACTAAAAGATATTCACTTCAATTTCATTTACCATATATATATCAAACGTTTTTACCATATGTAACTATGAATCAAATTGAACCTATGATTAAATGCACATTTCCTAAGATATCCCTAAAACTAGCATCTCAGACATATTAGAAAATTTCAAATATAACTTTTCTATAACATGAGACTAAATTATACATATATTCATTTTATAATGACCTATATAAATTACAATAATATAAAATGAATTACACATCGCCTTTTTGCCATCTTTCTTGCATCCTGCAAAACCATGTGAGCATGAAATCGTAGATACATCATTGGCATGAAATCCACCCTAATCTAACATAATTAATGTCTTTAGTTTCCCATTTACATATAATAATACTTATAATTTGTATTCGAAATAACAGTTTAGAAATATGTATTCATTTCACTTCATTTAATAACCAAGGAGACAGACAGAGATAAAGAAAAGAGAGAGAAACACCATTTTGTCAAAATTTCCATTTCACACAAGTTACACTATAGAGTTTCAAAATGTATTTACGCATGTCAAAAAGTTTCCACAGTGGTTTGGCAACCGACAAGGGTCCTATAACTTCCTTTTTTTATGTTTTCCTCCTAGTTGTAAAAATGTTCAATTTAGACTAGGAAGCTAAGAAACCACTTTTAAATGTTGTCTTCCAGGGAAAAGAATACCATGGGTAAGTTTATATGTGTCCTCCTATACACAAAGAATTCGCAGGAATTTATGGATTTCAAAACAGACAAATGGTTTACGATTGGCGGCTAGTTTTTTTGGGAGCATCGGTTGTAATTGGTCCAATTTGACCTAGTCAAACTGCGATCGCAGCCTACAAAATTCCCTTTCCAAACTATATAGAAGAGTGTTTTTCCCAAAACTGGAGGTTGCAAGAAATTATCTAGTAAATATAATAGAGGTTTGCAAAGGCAGAAAGACATTTCGTTGCTCAGGGTTCGAACGGTGGTTTAAAACGAAAGCCAACTTTTCAGTTTTGGAAGCTTCCTAAAAGTACAAAATAGAGCACCAGGGCTCCTAGAGGAGCTACGAAGAGAGTGAAGATAGTAAAATGAGAGCGAGCTATTGATTGACGTGACTCTCTACATAACAAAGAACACATACGATGCTTGACATAACCTTTACGAGGCTTAGAGTCTTGTTTTTCAAGTCTCCCAAAATTTCATTTTCTAACTTTGCAAGGTAGGATTAAAGGTTGTTTGATTTGATGACATCATCTAACTCTCGCCAATACCAGTAGATACGAGCACTTAATTTGGATGCTCTAGTATCATCATATAAGGTTATGGTAGTGAACACAATTAATGTTTAAATTGTAAATCAATTTTCAAAAATTACAAGGTGGAGTTTTATTTCCTTACACTATTTAAATTTGGTTACATATCCATTTGTAAGATTATCTAGTGGTTTAACGTTTCTATAATATTGCAAATGAAGAACCCAAATTATGAAAATTATGAAAGAAAAGGTAAGGGAGACCATGCCTGAGGGACAAATGAAAAGGCCAAAGAGGCTTTGAACAAGCACGATGTGCACCAAACTACCGTGGTTCGAAAATGGTTGTCGATATTTGTAAGGTGGAAACTCATCTCACAAAGGAAGTGGATCGAGGAATAAAAGTGGATACTAGGAGGATCCCTCTCTTATATCATTACAACATTGTTTCCCCTCCTCCAATGCTTAACCCAAAATGCTAACCAATAAATTCTTCCACTGTCGTCCTTATTTTCCCTACCAATTCAACTACTTATGGTGCCAAACACAATAAATTCCCAAATCAAATAAAATTTTATTTTATCTATTAATATTATTATTTAATCCTTTAAAAATATATATAATAACCTTTTTTGAAAAGATACGTCATTAGAAGAAGGGGGTGAAATTTGGACATTACATATTCGTCCCCTTATTCAAGATCGTCCTCAATGCGGCACATGCCAATGTTAGAAGAGGTAATTTTGATAAAGGAGGAACAATCAATAACTTATGTCACCAACGAAGAGATACCAATTGTAAAAGTGAAACCAGATGGAAGAGGGAAATTTTTATAATTGCACTATGTTCTTTGAAGATTGGTAGTTCTAGTTTACCTTATTACTTAGTTAATATTTAATTTTTTAAGGTTTCAATTTATTTATTTTTGTGGGTGCCCAAAATAAACCGAGATCACAATACCACACCAGTTCGAACACAACTCTAATAGTCCACAAGACATCATGATATGTACCCTCACGACTATATCACATCACAAGAACTCAACCAGAACCATTGAAAGGAACATACATAGCCCTTACAACATAGTACTTGTCACACATGTCCCTGACACAAAATTACTCGTATCATAAGAAATCTACTATAACATTTGGAACACCCAATATCTACACATACAATTGTTTCACACAACTCAAACCCATAATTATAGCTACACAGTGTCAAGATGGGAACAATATCACAAGACATAAACCAAACTCACAAAAGTACACATAAATCATAACACCAACTCCATACACCTCCCAAAACATCAAAAACAACTCCATATACCTCCCAAGCATCAAAAACAAATACATATACCTTCCAAGAATCACAGGACAACTCCATATACCTCCCAAAGCATCAATCACACCCACACAAATATCTTATGCCTCCCCAAGTCTCTTATGCATCCCTCAAGTGTCTCTTATGCCTCCCTCAAGTCTCTTATGCCTCCCTCAAGTTTCTCTTATTCCTCCCTCAAGTCTCTTATGCCTCCCCCAAAGATGCCAGGTCATTCTATGGCCCTAGGTGCATAGATTCAAGACACCTCTAACCCAAGTGACATAATAAATCATGGTTCAACAACTTGCTCATTATCTCGTAACTCCTTGGGGCATACCCCCATACTATGAAGCAGCCCATAGGTTCCACCACTCGTGGTGAATCCCATTACCTTATTCCACCACATTACGACATTAGAACCAACATAACAATCCAGCTTCAATGCCAAGTGGAAAAAATCCCAATCCTTGGGCTAGGCTATAAAACTTGTAAACTTGATACGCAAATTTAAGACTAAAAAATTAAATGGATAATTATCCATAGTTAGTGCAAACTTCGCATGTTAGTGCAAAAACCAAATAAATGCCCAAAATATAAGAACATGTCAATCAAGGAAATTCTTGGTTCTTTGCAAGCAATAAAAATAATAATTAATTTATGAATAAAATATGTGTATAGGAATAACACATTACAATAACTATGTGGCCTTATACAGCCACCACCAAGGGTACTCAACGAGTTGCTGGAACTCGGAACATCAAGCCTCAACTCGTAAAATATCATATCAATAATACAACTGTCATCATCTCTATCTGAATCATCCCGCCACCACTTTGACAAGGCTCAACATAGTCAAAATCACATAGGTTGAATCCATATGATAACCATATTAGGAGAGAGAAAGGATTACAAGTTACCATCTACTGAGCCTAAGGTGTCTCATGAAACACAATATGCATGACACCCATTGAGCAAGTGCCACACATACCAAATGAACAAAAGTGGGTTTTCAGCCTATGTAAGGCTCCACTTCCTATCTCGTACTCATCTCGAGTGACTAGTCAATGGTACAAATTTCCTCACTCCAAACATACACATTTAACTAATTTCCCTTAGGTTCGGTTAGTGTAGTGTCCACAAAATAACATATAACTACATCACTAACAGAATGGTGATTCACACACATTAACCATAGCGTCTTACGCATGGTATATATACATGGTATAACAAAATCATTACTTTCACAAAGTTGGGTCAAATAATACAAGTGTGTCCCACTTTGTGGCCAAAAATATTTTAAAATATGACTAGTAAATAAATATTTAAAAATACTATAAAAATTTAAAAAATTAGGTAAATTTTGGATTCCCTACACCTTTGTATTTATAAACTCTTAAAAATGCATGTTTGGTCATTTTATATGTGTTTGGTCATGTTTTGGTTGTCAGACATAGTTTGCTGAAAGTACAAAAACTACAAAAAGTGGGACACAGTTATATGCTTTGACCCGATTACGATACATCACATTACCACATACTACACCTAAATTGCAATCATTGTACAATAGGGATCATACGTTTACCATATGACCTTAAATCATGACATGAACCATCACACATTACATGAATTATACGTATGAGGAACACAATGTCTAACATTACAACATATATTCAATTGTAATTACAACATGGTGACACACACGATTCATCACAACATGGTGACGAAATCATGATATAATCCAATTCACTTTACACCAATTTTTTCATGTAATACATCAATACACGTTCATATCACATAATACCAAAATACTCCAATAGTCCGCAATCCACAATAAAATTCTTTTCAACCAAAATAAGGCGGTACATCACACATGAACTATTCATAGAATCCAGAAAAGGAGAGTGAATAATCTCATCACAAGCACATCAACATGATAACAAATACGCACTAAGTGACATGCACCACATGTTCTTCCATAAGATCACAATTACAACGTTGTTCACATTACTCTTCCAATATTCACCACCACCATGTAAAATCATCACAACTCCAATCCATCCCAGAGGTTCGAGAGCATGAACCTTGCTCTAATACCAAATGTAACACCCACATTTTACACACACAAATACAAAAGTAAAAAAACCAGATAATTTTTTTTTAATTACATTGCTCACTACTACACAACACCACAAGGGCTCCAAGAAAAGAAACTCAACAACACACAAGACACTTACATAAGTCATCAACTCACATAGACACACGAAAACACCATATACATGTTGATGCCACACTTTCTCCAATGAACAAATGCTAGCAATAACCCAACCACAAGAAAAGGGACTCAAGGATTAGCAAACCCACAACACATCATTACCATGATTACATCATTGTTACGATTAACCTTCCAATAAAATTATTATGTAAGTATAATTTTCTCCTTTTTCCACCTACAGATTCGTAATTTCATTCCACATTCAACTTATAGTTCGACCATTTAAGTTTTCTCTTTATCCCTTATGACAATCTCCATAACTTACATAATTAATTTCCATATTTTAGATTACATACAAAGTTCCTACTTCTCTTGTTCTTACGCTAAAGGTTTGTTTCTCAAAATATGTTTAGTTGACGTTTAATTTTACTCTCATTAAGCAAGGGGACAAACCATAAGTTGTCGAGGATAAATAATACAATTCAAAGGAGGTGAAGGTTCAAGTTTCCCTTTCTATAAACCTCCTTCCATTCAAGCACATTTGTTCTCGTACTTATGGTGGTTTTAGTTCCAAATTTAGTTTGATTCAATTAAGCCTTTACATGACATAATTTTATTTTATTTTATTTTTAGTGGACTCTATATTGTCTCAAATGCCTTGTCCCACCAAGAACAAATTGTATCCATTCTTAATGATAGATAATGCTTAACTAAACAATAAGAACCTCAGCTAATTTAGTTTTTCCCTAAACCATTATCACATATAATCTTGTTTCGCATTTCATTTACTTGTTTCTTAGGTCTCTTTTTGGTGTCACTTTTTAACATAAAGAGTTACGAAAGTACTTGTCTAACATCTTAAAGAAGTAAAATATTGGAAGCACTATAACTACACACGTAAACCCCAAGTTAACCTCCTAATCAAATTAGGTTTACTTTGATTCCATTTGCACCTAAGGATCTACGCCTCAACTATATATGAATTTAAGGTGAGAGGACATATTTACTAAACAACCTTCATGAAAGACTAAGGTGTTATATTGTTAGTAACTAAGGTAACACATCTAGATGAGAGGAACTAAAGAGTTTATTAACAAGAGTTTAAGTCATAGAAAAACTATTTCACTCTTTTCATTTTTGTCATCTTCGGGGTCCCATAAGGAATTCATTTGATGAAGAGAAAAATTATAGATCTAACTTTGTAAGACTTATTAGTCCACTAGGATACTAAGGGATTAATAGATCTACTTACTCTATAAATGGTAAGGTTACACCGCATAGTCGTTGTCGTTTTTGAAAATAAATTCTTAAGATGACTTTCAAGGTGGTCTTCACCACTCAACATAGTTTCAGACTTGAAGAGAAGACATTCTCCTTACATCAAGTATCAAACCTAGGGTTGATCCTTTTTTCAGAATCGCTGCTTCAAATGGGGCAATGTCGGGTTGAGCCTTAATCAACCTCCTCCTTCAAGTTTGTGCTGGGATTCCTTCTTGGACAGAGAGTTAGAAGGAAACCGAGGGGACTCTAGAAATCATGATTTTGGGCTCTGAATCATATACTTGCTCGGGACTGACAATCTGATGCATGTTATCAAAAATTATCTTGGGGGTGGAATTTTTTACAACAGTTTTGGCGACTCAACGGGGTCACCTGCCTGCTAGGTAGAAGATCAGTGGCCTTTTAACAATCCATTGGGCATGGAGTAATAACCTGAAGCCAACTTGATCTCTGATCCCGATCCTGATACCACAACTCATTCTTTGAGAGCACTCTGAACTGTAGAAATTCAACCTGAGAGCAACAAAACCTGTGCCAAAGCACTTAGGGAAAGAGAAACCTAACTACAACAAGACAATGTGCATACACACTTAGAGGAACTGAAATCTAGGCTAATATTTACAAGGGTAAACCTTTTCCTTTTTAGTAGCAATGTTTAAGATAGATTCCGTTAACTGGAATCGGGAGTTCTTCTCCATCCAATGCAGACAATTGGAAGGCATTACCACTTTTACATCTCGTGACCATGTAGGGGCCGCTCCAAATGGCATCAAACTTGGAATGCCTTCCAGGTTTCACCCGATCTGCATCCCATTTCAGAACTAGGTCCCCTTCCTGGAAGGTCCTCGCTCCTACCTTCTTGTCAAACCATCTTTTTACTAAGGCCTGATCCTTTTCAATCATAAGGCTGCATGTTCTCTTATTTCTTCCAATTCCATCAACTCTGCGTACCTGGCCTCCATTGGTTTGAACTCAGACAACTCCAACTGCTTCATGAGCTCCAATGCTGGAAATTCTAATGATATAGGCAATACTGCCTCTTTCCCATAGACCAATTTGTAGGGAGAACTACCTGTAGACCTCTTTGGTGTTATCCTATCAGCCCATAATGCTGATTTTAGCTTGGTATGCCATGTCCTTTGGTTTTCATCCAGAGTTCTTCTGATGATCCTTAGCAACTTTTTGTTCGTGGACTCTGCCTGTCCATTACCCTGTGGGTAATAATTTGAAGAGGTGCTCAAATAGATTCCATTCTTGACAGCCCATTCTGTAATCTTGGAACCTATGAATGCTAATGCATTATCTGATATGATAGTGGCTGGCACACCGAACCTGGTCACTATTTCTTCATAAAAGTCTAGTATGTTAGACTCACTTGCCTCTTTGAGCGCTACTGCTTCGGTCCACTTGGTGAAATAGTCTCGTCATCGTGAGAATCCACTTGTGGCCTTGACTCGGGTGGGATTGATGACTCAGGTGAAGTCCAGTCCCCATTGCATGAATGGCTGATCTCTTTTGAAATTGGATGAAGGGCAGAAACTACTTTGCTAACCTTCCTTTTCCTGTGAAGAATGCACATTTCTTGCATTTCTTAACCCATGAGTAGTAATCATTGAATACAGTGGGCCAATAATACCATGCCTTCATTATTTTGAGAGTTGTTACTCGTGGGGTGAAATTTCCTCCTGAATCTCCATCGTGAAAATCTCGTAACACCCTCTCAATTTGACTTTGTCCCAATGCACCTCTCAATAGAACTCCATTAATGTCTTTTTTGAACAAAACACCATCAACAAGCACATATGGAATGGCTTGTAATCTAAAGTATCTCCTCTTTGCCTTGCTCATTTTTGGAGGGCATAGGCCTGTCTGTAGGAAGTGTATCATATTCTGAGTCCAACAGGGAGTAGGCACATCATCATTTTCCTATTCTTGACCATCCTGTAGTACCAAGACAGCCTCTTTTCCATTACCTGCTTCAACTTGTTGACTCAAGGCTAGTTGTTCGCATAATCCCTTCCCACGTACTAGTTTGGTGACCTTAATCTCGATGTCATATTCCATGACACGGGTTATCCATCCTGCATGTTTCTCATTCAGATCCTTGTTTAGGAGGAAGTCCTTGACTCCCGCATGAGAGACCAGTAATTGGATCTTGTTGTTTGAGACTAGGTGCCTGAATTTCTTTAAACTCCTGATCACTGCAAGTACATGCTTCTCAATGAAAGAGTACCTAGTTTTGTATTCCTCCAAGCCTTGACTGAAGAAAGCAACTGGTTGTTCTAATCCTTCCTTGTTTTGTTGTGCTAGGATTGCAGAAATTGTGTCTCCACCACCAAAGGTGTATAACATGAAACCCTTGGAGAAGTCTAGATTGACGAGAGTGGGAGCTTGAGATATAGCCTCTTTTATTGCCTCAAAACTTGCCTTGCCTTCAGATGTCCACTTAAATGCCATGCTCTTTTTTAACATCAACGTTATTGGCTTTACGAGAGCTGCAAAGTTTGGAACAAACCTGCGGACAAAATTGATCCTTCCTAAGAAGCTTTGAAGATCCTTCTTGTGACTTGGCAATGGCAATGCTCGAATTGCTTCAATTCTTTCCGGGTCAATCGTCAATCCCTCTTTTGAAACAATATGGCCTAGCCTTCCCTCATGAGCCAGGAATATGCATTTTTTGGGATTCAATGATACCCCAAATCTTCTACACCTCTGAAATACCTGCCTCAGATGAAAGAGGTGATCCACTGCATTTTTGGAGAATACAGTGATGTCATCAAGATATATCAGAACTATTTTATTGATCAACCCCTTGAATGCCATATCCATTACCCTTTGGAAAGTGGCTCCAGCATTTGATAGGCCAAATGGCATCTTCTTGTAGGCATATGTGCCCCATTTGGTGGTGAAAGCCATCTTGAACTGGTCTTCCTCCTTCACCATGATCTGATTGTAGCCTGAGTAGCCATCAAGTAGTGAAAACCTCTCGAGCCAGCCACAACTTGCAATATTTTCTCCATGGAAGGGAGTGGGTAATGGTCCTTGAGAGAGGCTCTATTCAAGTCTCACAAGTCAACACACAATCTGATCTCTCCACTTTTCTTCCCATTTGAACTAAGTTGGTAACCCAACTAGAATGCTTGATTGGGAATATGATCATGACTCAATCAGCTTGTCCAATTCCTTCCTCATGAGAGGCTCCATGTGTGGGTTGGTGGTCTTTGTTTCGCCCTTTGTGAGCTTAGTATTTGGATCCAATTCGATGGTATCTTTGAGCTAAGTTGGGATTGAAACCTTTCAAGTCTTCATAGCTCCAAGAAAACACGTCGGGGAACTCTTGACACACTGTATGAACTCATACCTTTCTTGTTCGATTGTCATCCTTCCATTTGCAATGGTTTGTTCTCTTATACCAAGATGGATACTAAATCCTCTCTCTTGACTTGAATGTTTTCTTTCTCCTTTCTAAACTGATCATTGGGATTAAAAATGGACTCCAAAGTGATAAGTCCCTTGGGTAGCTTGTTAGTTCTCAGATGTACCACTTGGTCACCATCTCTTGTTCCAATTTTCTTGATTCTTGGTGAGAACTCAGGCTTCTTCTTACAAGAAATGGATGATTTGCTTGGTCATTTTCAAACACTTGCCAACCGACATTGTTATCTGCACAAGAAGGCCTCACAATCACGTGGATGTTTGGCTGTACCTTATCTTGTTGAATGCTTTCCACAATGTCAAAGGCTGCCCCTACTGCTGCTGAATCACAGTCGTGCCAGCTTGATTCTCTTTCTAGGAATGGATTTGATGCAAAAACCTTCAAAATATTCCACGAGGTCCCACACCCTATTCTTGTAGCACTTGAGAAGATCATTTTTGGTAGCATGTTGTCCCTTGACTTGATTTACAATCAATTCACTGTCACCAAAGACTTGCAAGTTCTTTATTTTCTTCTTGATTGCCCAATGCATCCCTTGCACTAAGGCTTCATATTCAGCAGTGTTATTGGAGCATGCAAACTAAAATCTAAAAGTTGAATAGTACTTTATTCCTTGAGGTGAAACAAGCATGGCTCCACCTCCTACACCTTGTCTACTCCTTGATCCATCAAAAAACAGCTGCCATACCTCATTGTCATCCTTGTGGTTTGGCTTGGTGATGCTAGGAATAGGTTGATTTTCTTCGTGTATACAATAGACCCCTAGCTCATATTCTTCTACTTCTTGATAAGAATCAAAAGCATGTATCTTGTTTGCCCATTCATCAAGAGTTAGATCCGGGATGCTTCCAACCTTAGTGTCAGCTTCATCAGAGCTTGTGTGATCTTCTTGATCAAATGTTGAGCAATTGGCATTAATCTGACTTGGAGTGTAAGGCTCAATATGGAAGTTTGCAATAAGTTCAGACCTGATTGTAGCCTTAGTTCCATACCTCATTCTCCAGACATGTGTGACCAATCAGCGAGACAAATATCCCCCAATCTTGGTTGTGAAGTCCCTTGACAAGCAAAGGGCAAAGAGTGGTGGAAGGTCTATGGTGATACATCTTGTAAAACAACAACATTTGGACATGCATGCGAAGGTAAGACTCAAGTTTTTAATCACTCCAATTGTTGCTTTCTTTGCTGTCCCATCTAGCTGCACTACCCCTTTGGATATTGTTTCATACTGGAGCCCTAGTTGATCAGCTATTTGTTTAGGCATTACCGAGCTACTTGCCCCGGAGTCTATCATGCAATTGTGCACTAGCTGACTTCCAATGATTAATGAAACATAGAAAGGAGGGGGTTTCAACATTTTACCTTGTTGTCCTCCATGATTTCCTTCACACTGGGCAGCATTTGTAAGCACTTTGTCTTGCTGATTCGAAGTTGGCTAGTCCTTCATGGCGGCTTACAGCAGATCTCTTTGGCCTGGGATAGATAGGGATTCCCACATTGATATATTGACGTTTGTCTTCTTCATCTAATCAATGATACTGAATGGTGATGAAGGATCTCTTTGTTGTCCCTTGGTTTGTACATTTACTCCTTGCATGTGGGCAGCAACAACTGGTATTTGAGTTGGCCTAGGGGCTGTTCTTGGCTGCCCTTGTGCATTTGGAATTGGATTTTGCTTGCCAACCATTTGTGGAGCCATGGAAGGTTGTGGATTGGTTGGGGCTAATGGCTGTTCTTCACCCAAATTCCTCCTTTTGACCTTGTGTTGGCTGCAACACCTTGAGAAACTACGGTTCATGCCACGAAATCCTCTGCTTGCCAATTTACCAATGTGGTGTCATTTGGGGCTGATTGTTGTTCGAATGTTTCTTGTTGTTGACTTGTTTCCTTGACCACCCTCACCCTCCACACCGTAGTTTTCACCATTAATGCTTGATTCAAATCACCATTGAAGCACATGGATTGGTTATGAGGCTCATTGCATGGAAAACACCAATCATACTCCTGGGCAATGTTGTTTTGTGTTGGCACCAATGCTTTAGAGCCAGATATGGCATTTGGATTATAGGGCTGAAATGGCCTATTGGCAGGAAGCCTTGTTTGATTTATATTTGCAGCTGGATTAGGAGGCCTTTGTGGTTGGTATGGCTGCCTGTTAGGCTGATCTTGGGGTTGATAAGAAGGCCTAAAACCTTGGGCCTGCTGCCTTTTGAGAGTAACCAGCTCATTGCCTAGGTTTTGCAATTGCTTCATGACTTCTTGAAGCTCATTTGGGGCACTTGGAGATGAAGTGGAAGCTTCATTTGAACTATGATTTCTAGGGGTGGGGGAAGGAGCCAAATTAGGTGCTTGATTGGTGTTTGGACTCTCTAAACTTGGAAATAATGGCATGGGAGGTCTAGGGGCAAGTTTGCCAGCTTGGATCAAACAATTTTCAGCCCTAATGGCAATGCTATAAGCCATAGGGATAGTTATGCCTCCCATGGACTGAATCAACATAGAAATATCAGAATTTAGAGCTTTGAGATAGTAGAGAAAAGCACCTTCTGCTTGTTGCCTTGTTGCCACTGGAATTCTCTCCCAAGTCTTTTGAAATCTAAAGTTGAAATCGGTCAATCCATTGCTCATTGGGAGCTCTCTTGATGGTTGTCGGCTTGCTCCAAAAGAGACAAGTTGTCTCCCTTCTCTCCAAATTGCTCATGAAGTGCTATACATGGCTGATTCCAATTTGTGATAGAACCAGAACTCCAAGGCTCCTAAACCGTTGCAATGCTTTCCCCTTGAATGAAGATGCTAAGAACTTGTGACCACTTGCATTTCATTGATTTCATGGATTTCACAAAGGTTAGCAATATCTTTAACATGATCACCTGGAGTAGTCTGATTTTCTCCAGTGAAGTAGGGAATGTTCTTCAAGGCTGCAATAGGAATTGGGTGTTGTGCATTGAGGGCAAGTGGGCTGCTTCCTGTGAAGTTGACATAGGGGTTGTTTTGTGCCATTCTAATTGGTCTTAAAACCCTTGTTGACTGAATGAAAGGCCTACTAGGTGGAGGAGTTGAGAGGGTTCTGTTTGGTGGAGATGGAGACCTTTGAATCCTTCTTCCTCTTTTCCTTCTTCTTGGAGATAATTATAGGTATTCAAACAACACTTCTTCTTCTCCAACTCTTGACCTTGTGGTGACTCTTCTCATGAGTTTTCGGGCTGCTACTCATGAAACCCGAAACTTGATTTCCCTTGGAGTCGCCAAATATGCAAATAATAGCTCTTTTCAAGCAAGAAAAGCTAGAAGATGCATATCAACTTTGCTGCAAAAAATGAGACCTCTAGTGTCCCACCGGTGTGCCAAAATGCTGATGCAAAATCACAGCACCCCCTAGATGTCGATCGATTTCTAGGTTGATCATAGGGCATCCAGGTGTGATTGCACAACATGGAATCCTTTCTCCAAGCGTGGGACTTGTAAAGATGAGAAAGGATTCTCCGAGAGAAGGCTAGCTCCTATTCCTCTTTCGAGATGCACACAAAAAAACGTAGAGGGTTCACTCAAAACCTAATCTAACTTGCCAAGGAGACGGGGTAAGAAGATGCATAAAAATAAACCTAAGCTAACGAGAGGTGATGCACCGAGGAATGAAGAACATCTATCTTGCCAATAAACACAGACCATTCAAATGTGATGCAAGATCATGCACGATAACAAAATTTGCAGGTGAAAGACCGGGAGGAAGCAAATGAATGAACACGAGAGAGGGTTGAGAATCATCCACGAGACATGCATTACTTGCTTTGAGGATTGATACAATACACTACAAAATGCCAAGAGGCAGAGTCACATTATAGTTCCAAATGGGAGGTTTGAACTCCACAAATTCACCTGATAAAGAGAAGAAGGGAGGAGCAAAACAGAAAATGTTCGACCTTTTGAAAGAAGCCCCTCTTACAATATATAGGAAGAATGAGAGAGGGAAGAGAGAGGAAAGTTGAATCTACCACAACCACTTCTAGATTGCATTTAACTCATTTCATTATGGCAGAAGTGGCGAATCCTAGCAAAATGATGGACTGTCTAGCAGAAACGGTGAACTATCTGTTGCATTAAAGTTGGTTGTTGAAATGTCACTTTTGTCTATTATTACGTGCCAGAGGTGTTTCTCAATTTTCTCTCTCCAAACTGAACCAAAATGCAAGATTGACCCCGGAATCGTGTAGATAATTTTACCAGCTTTCCATTGATATAAAGAACGTGAAAATCTGAGCTCTGGATCGAAAGTTATGGCGATCTGAAGATTTTAGGGCAAAAAAAGGCAAAAACGGATTTTGAATTTTTTCCCGCGCTCTGCCACTGGATGACACGTGTCGGGCGCTGATTGGATGAGCAATTCTCTCTCCTCCACCTTTCATGGGTTTCCTTTGAAATTTTGACGTTTTTATCACTTTGGGAAATTTTCCATTTTTTCCCCCGCGCCCCCACTTGGGACACGTGGCATGCATTGATTGGTCGACAAGGGCGCGGGGGCATCCTTGTCTTGTAATCTTTTGGCCCAAGACTTTGTCAAATTTTTCTAAGTCTTCCCTGAGCTCCGCACTTCCCTTGCCTTAGGACACGTGGCATTTCCTGATTCGTTGGCGGCTTTTCCGGGTCTTCGCGTCCCTCGCGTATTTTTGGCCCGGATGTCCCAAACCTTCTGGGACAAATTTCTCTGATCCGCCCCGGGCCTGGCTGGCTTCTTTCTTGTTCCTCCTTGTGGCGAAGACAAGTGGCAAGATTTGATTGGTTCTCGGCTCTTTCGGCTTTTTGCATCCCGCGTCCCTTTGTCCCAACTGTCCCGGATGAAAGTTCCCTGTTTCGGCCGATTTGGGCGGTTCGCGTCCTCCGCGTACTTTTATTCCAACTATCTCCTGGATGTTTTGGGACAAATTCTTCCGAACCACTTCCCTTGCAACTGGACTACCTTTGGTCTCGGCCTCTTCGCCTTTTCGCGTCCCACGCATCCCCATGGCCCGGATGTCCCTTTCTTCTGCGCGACCCTTGGCAATGGCGGCCTTTCGGCGATTCGTGCTTTTCCGTCCCAATGCCCGATGTCCCCAAGGACCGCCTGGACTAGGACTTAGCCGATTTTCTTCATTTTTTCGGCCCCAAGCCTACAAACCTTAAATGCCTTAGAACAACCATGCAACCATATTTTTTGCATCTCTTCCATTTTATCAACCTGTTGGGATTCCTTCTTGGACAAGAGAGTTAGAAGGAAACCGAGGGGACTCCAGAAATCATGATTTTGGGCTCTGAATCATATACTTTCTCGGGACTGACAATCTGATGCATGTTATCAAAAATTATCTTGGGGGAATTTTTGACAACAAGAAGTTTATAAATTACTTGTTAGGGAAGAAATTTATAGTTGTAAATAGATCATCAAGCTCTAAAATATATTGTAAATAATCCTAACCCATCAAGAAAGATATCAAGATGGATAATTTTACTACAAGAATTTGAATTTGATATTATAGATAGGCAGGAAAGAAGAATGTCAATGTAGATGAAATCTCTCGAGCCTATGATGGTTTAGGTTAATCTTGTGATGATGATGATTTCCCAAATGCAACATTTTTATCCCTTAACACAATCCCTAGTGAATACATAGATAGTTGGAATTATCTAAATGATTTCAAGTTTCCTAATGGTTCCAATGCAAAGACTAAGTGAAAGATTACTCAATCCATCATTCATATTATATTTTGCATGGAGTATTATTTTGAATAGGGCCTATTGGACAAGTCAAGAGGGCAATTAGACATGATCAAGAGAAGGAGCTAATATAATAATTCCACAATGGTACATGTGGAGGACACTTCTCTAGAAAACTTAAAGCAATAAGGATCTTGGATGTAGGTTATCACCGACCCACTCTTTTTAGAGATTGGAATAATTATTGTAAGACATGTTATATTTTTCAAACACATGGGAACCGTAAGACTTCATCAACTCCATTATGCCCTATTATTCCAATTGGTTCCTTTGAAAATTGGGGAATAGATATTTTAGGTCCACTTCCAACTACCCATACCAAAATAACTATATTATAGCTGCCACATATTATTTAACCAAGTGGATTGAAGATAGGCCCTTGAAAACAAATTCCATGGATGAAGTGGCAAGGTTCGTGTCTGAATGCATTGTCACCATTTTTTTTGTCTGTTATAAATTGTAATAGATCAAGGAATCCACTTCATTAATGAGGTATTAGAAGCCCTTGAAAAAAAAAAATCTATTAAGCACAGAAAGGAAACAACTTACAATCCAAGAACAAATGGATAGTTGGAGTGAACAAACTATGTATTGTGTCAAATCCTAGTAAAGATGAAGCTTTGTAGGTACATAAGTGGGATAAAAGGATTCATGCAACATTGTGGGCATATAGGAAACATCAAAGTCACCAACATGATACTCCCCATTTCAATTGGCTTATGACATTGATCCAGTTCTTCCTATTGAGTTTGATATTCCCACTGTGAGAGTTATGAAAAATGAAAGGATGGATTAAAGTGATTCGGTAAAGGAAATGTTGGTACATCTTCATTTGCTAGAGGAAATGAGTGAAATAGTGAAGGATACAAGCTATAAGAAGAAAATGAAGCATAAGGAGTACTTTGATCAAAAGATCCTCATGTCTCCATTTCAAGTAAATGACTTGGTTTTAGTATATGATTCCAGATAAAAAAAGAGAAGGCAGAAAAATTTCTTCCAAAATGGATGGGACCCTACAAAATAGTAGTTGTGCATGAGAATGGTACATATCAACTAGAGGAATTTGATGGTACTCCCATTACAAAATGGGTCAACCATGACAAGTTAAATATTTACAGGGAACCAGACTTCATAATTTCTATAAGAGTCTACTTTAAAGATGGATTAGAAGCTAGGGAGGGGGAAAATGTTGACGTTAAAATTTTCCTCCATAATTTATATTTCATTATTGTATGTATTAGGAATAGGATGTTTTTAAGTATAATTAGTAGTGGTGTCCGATAGAATATAATGATCTTATTAGTATGGCACCACTAATAAAGTAGAGTATGAAAACGATCAGTACAATAGGAATGTTCAGGTAAAAAGTAAATATTTATCATATGTGGTCTTAGTAATGTTAAAATTTCAAAGTTAGAGTAAATGGATAAGTAGGGTCTACATAATTTAGAATTAGAAATATTATATTTGTAATTATAACAAGGAGTGATGTCATAAATATTTTGTATATGAAATTTTGGTAATATCTATAAAGGTGGAAGCCATGTGAGATGATAAGGTTTATCTTATCTTAGAAGATAAGCCTACATGTAAAGACAAGATTTGAGGCATGGAATATGATTGGCGGAAGAGATTTCCTATCCTTTCTTAGAGATAGGGTGGATAAGCTTGAATTTCTAAAAATAGAGAGGCCACCCCTTCTCATTTATCATAAAAAAAATTGTAATAATTATTTCATGAATAAGGGATCCATTGTGAAGGTGTGTTAAGGAAGTCATCAAGATTAGTAATTGTGAAGTTTCTCCCATAACTATTATTGGAAAATAAGTGGAGTTGGTAAAACTTGGAGTAATTCATGGGTGGATTGTAACAATTTCATGTTAATAATATATTTTACGATTTATTTCAGATTTTTCATCATTATTTTATGTCATAGTCTGTGGTATTCTTGTGTTATGTCATTGTTATGTTTCCAATTACTACCACCAAATAAAAAGTTGTGCATTACTAAAATAATCATAGCAGAGAGAGATCCCGGTGAAATATTATTAGAGTTACGGATTCATGTTGAAATTTTGGTTCGATCTTAGGACCATTCCTCGTTGGTGGATTTTTTGGAGAGATATTCCCACTAAGTCAAAAATAATTTAGATGGTAACCTTGTTTTACCATGTATAGTAGTTCTGATGGTAAAATCCCTTTTTATCGTGAATACTATTTACCACATAATTTCACTTTTTATCATGAATAATATTTACCATAGTAACTTCACTTTTTATCATGAATAATATTGTCCACAGTAACTTCACTTCTTACCATGAATAGTGTTTACCACATAGTAAAGTCATTTTTTACCACAGTAAGTCAATTTTAACCATAATAAATATTAGTTTACCTGTGGTCATTCCTATTTTACTGTAGAAAGATGTAAAGTCACTTTCTATTATAGTGATTCCAATTATTTGTGGATATAAGTCTTGTTGATTGTACTTGTGGGTTGGTATTTCACTATGGTTACTTATGAAAATGGGAAAGATTCCTGTTTTTCATCCAAATCTAATGAAGATGCTCCATCTTTCATTTAATAATTTAAACAATATTGCATTTGTAATGGACTCATAAGAAGGGAACAATAGACTGAATTTTAACCTACCGTTTTGGATGGTTTATCTCTTAGGTGGTTTGAAACACTAGGTGATAATGTGAAAAACTCATGCGATTTATTAATTGATAGTTTTCTTGAAGAATTTGGTGAACAACATGAATATTCGATTGCATGATCGAGATCACAAATCTATCCCAAGGAGAGAAGGATAAGATAAGGGATTATCATGCTCATGTTCTAGAGATAAGGAGGAAGCTCGATGCCCAGATCCGTAAGGAAGTATTAGCGGATGTGTTAATGAATGGCGTGGATAATCTCCTCTGTAAGAAATTCATTCTTGGGATGAAGCCATAGATCGATCGACAACGAGGAAGTATGACATCCCAATGACCATTGAACAATAAAAGGAGATTACAAGAAAGCAAGAAGAAAGCATGGAAGAGGAGCCCAAATAAATTATTGCTAAGGTGGAGCCTACACCAACACCTTTGGTCCAGAAGCCCCAACCAATCTTGGTGAGCACAAATATTCCCCCTAGTACATCTACTGATTATGAAAATCTGCTGAGGAAGATGGGCCAGTTAATTATTAATCTTCTTCAAGGAAAGGAATTTAGTTCCCAGTGAGGAGATAGAAGTCCAAAAGAAATATATCTTAAGTTTTATGTTATGGTTGTTATAAAAAGGTTCATTATAAGTATAATTGTTCAGATAGAGCTTCTACATATGGCACAAGAGATAATGATAAAGGAAAAGCACATGTGAATTATTTTTATGTAGTATATAGGAGCATAAATAATGAAGTAAATGTGTTTGTAACAAAAAGAAAGAAACAAAAAAGAGGAACCCATGTGAGATGAAAATGTTTATCTTATCTTAGAAGATAAGCCTACATGTAAAGACAAGATTTGAGGCATGGAATATGATTGGCCAGAAGTCATTTCCTATCCTATCTTAGAGATAAGGTGGATAAGCTTGAATTTCTATAAATAGAGAGGCCACCCCTTCTCATTTATCATAGAACAAAGTCGTAATAATTATTTTGTGAATAACGGATTCATTGTGAAGGTGTGTTAAGGAAGTCATCAAATGAGTAATTGTGAAGTTTATCCCATAACTATTGTTGGAAAACAAGTGGATTTGGTAACACTTTGAGTAATTCATGGGTAAGATTGTAATAATTTCATGTTAATAATATATTTTATAGTTGTATTTAAGAATTTTCTTCATTATTTTATGTCATAGTCTATGGTATTATTGTGTTATGTATATTGTTTTCTTTCTAGATTACTACCACCAAATAAAAAGTTATGCATTATTGAAATAATCATAACACAAGGAGTTTCCGTGAAATAATATTAGAGTACTGGATTTGTTTTGACAATTCCATCTCGTATGATGAATCTCAACTTCTGTGTCTCTTAATTATCGAAGAATCATCTGGATCACTTCCCACAACCAAGCATACTCGGTTTGGAGTCCTTGACCAAGAAACCATTTCATTCACTTTGCGTTTCATACTCTTACAGTCAGAGGCTAAGTGACCCAAAATAAAAAAATCTACATCGAATGGTAAACCTTCATAGTCCACCATTGGGTCCATATCCTTTCAAAAACCCCTAAGTTCCATAGAAGTTGGGAGATCAAATGTGTGTATCGATACCCACCAGAATATAGGCATAGGTAGTGTGAGTGTACAATTCAATTTTAGTATCAATATCTAGGTATTTTTCCAAATCATTTCCAATACAAATCAAACTTTCCTCCCCCAAAATTGTAGTAGAAGATGTGAAAACATACCCAAAATGGCTTGACATTAAAGGCTTGATGGTAGGGTTGAAGGATGGATACCACGGTTTCATAAGCGAAGGTGATTAGAGTTCCCAAAAAGTTTAAAAAAATAAATCTATCTTAGAAAAATTTAAATCTCTATGTTATTTGTATATAATTATAATACATACTTTCATTATATTTTTTTGTAAACTAAAGTTTTAGAATCAACCACATTTGATAAATGGCTTTCACTCTAGGAAAAGGTCGGTGGAGGTAGGGTGCAAGTGAGTACATTTGAAGAGTTAAGAGTAAGACATGCGAAAAAAGATTGAGAAACCAAAGGAAGACACACATCATCATTCCGGACACCCTCGGGAAGATGGGATCATCCAGACTTCAACCCCCGGAATGAGCCAAGTTTCAATAAGTTTTCTACTACAGAGTGGGGAGAGGTAGAAGACACATAAGGAAAAAGGGAAATACATTATTATTATACATTATGAAATATTATTATATGATAAGATGGTATATGTATTTTATTATGTATTTAAAAAATTGTATTGTTTTACTCCGGTCATGTGTTTCATCATATTTTTTAATGGGGGGGACCCGAATGGCAATTATTTTCTTATTTTTCCCACAGGCTTGAGTCTGCTTCCCACTATTTCCTATGATGACAGCAAAATGTTTCCATGTGTCCTCATTTGTTTTCCTACGATTTCAAATTAAATTTTTGATTAAGTGAGGTCATAAATGTTTTCGGGGTAGTATCCTTTTTCCCTCTTTAATTTTCTTTGTGCTTTGTATGGGGAAGGGCGATATTATATATTAATTTAATATAATGTATGGTATTCATAAACTATATTAGTTATATATCATGTACTTATTAATTATAATTTTAATACCTTTTTATTGTTATACTTTAATTATGGATTAAAATTATTTTTAATATTAATATTAATATACTAATTATATTCTATTCTAATACATATTATAATATTGAATATATATAACGTAGTGTGTATAATATATTTATGCCGAAGGAATTCCCCTATGGGAAAGGAATTTTTGGTCGTTCTGTCACTATGCTAAATTTGATGACCTTTTGGATGTTTTTCTACTGATTAAATTTGACGGGATTTATTACGGTTACGGCACTTATGATGTCTTTACTTTTTCACTATTTTAGCAATTTTGCTTTTAGTTTTGTTGCTTTCGACCACATTGAACCGGTGGCATTGGAGATGGCGGTAGCATTGGAAACATCTTCGTTGATGGAGGACAAAGGGGGTGGAGGAAAATCCTGTATAGACCACCCAACATCTTGATGATTTGAACCCTTTTCAAAGCTTTTGTCCAAAAACCCTCTTGAACAATTTAATGATGGATGAAACCAAAACATTTTTTTACGAAACACTTTTAAATAGCATATGTGATCAAATCAATGAATTTTTACTTTAATTGGGGCTTAGGTATTTACCATCATGTTGTTGTGAAAATGTGCAACGAGGAAATTGACAATTTCAAGCATGACAATGATACCCCTTAGTAACATTTACATGTTTTATCATTCAGAGGCACCCAAGGTGTGCACATTCATTCTAATAACATCCTAATTGGTGTTAATTCATTCCCCTAATGATTTAGGAAATTCAAATCAACCCCCTAGGTTATTTTAAGAGTTCTTGAAAATTTCAAGCTTCGGGTAGTTGTGATAAGGGTTTCACTTAGCTTCCTAGACTGGAGAAACCCCATGGAGTGGAGGAGAAAATCCAAAATGGACATGGAGAAAATTAAAAGGCCTTAGGAAATCATGGAATTAATTCGGGAATATTATGGAAGGGCTTGGATAATTTGGGCGATTTCACCAAAATTAGGGTTCACAAGCCTAAGCAATGCACATGCCAAAACACTGCTAAAATTCAGAAGGTGATATTGGAGAGCTCCGATGGAGTTATGAGAAAAAAAAAACATCTACGGAAAGGGAATTCTAATACCTAAAATATTGTGAAATTATTTGTTTCAAAACTTTTGGTGCATTAGGTCATAAGCGATGTTTCTCATGCGAAGTGGAGTACAAAATAAAAATCCTCTTTTTAAGAATAAAATGGAGTAATAACGACCTGATAACTCCACCAATGGATTCCAAAGGTCATTTCAAGTCTTTATCATATAAAATTTCATTAAAAATTTCCATAGGGAGCTCACATTATCATCATTTACAATTTTCCTCTTGGAGCGAGTTCATGAGTTAATCAAATTTTGGGAGGACATGTGTCATCTCAAGGAACATGGCGGGATTTTGTGTCCCTCACATCCATCAAGGTAAGGGAAATAAACTATGGAAAAAATTTCCTATCCCCCATATGACCTCGAGATCCTCATGTGATCTCCAAGATCTCTATTTTAGCCCCTAGGTGCTTGCGGAGATCAAAGCCTCAAGCGTCCAATCATTGCCACGCAACATCACTAGTAGTGTCATTCTCAAAGGGAGATTTTGGTACAATGGGACATATAGGGATAATCATTTAGGTCAACACCATCATTCTGGATCATCCATAGGAATCACCCATAGGGAATTCGAGACTCATCTCAGTGAATTAAATAGTGTCTCTCGACACTCACTTCGTGGCTCGAGTTACAAGAGTATCTTGTCTAGGGTAGAAGTTATGGTCATCGGAAGAACCATTAAATATGTTTTTAAACACTCATTCCAAAGCATCTGTGATCCAATTGGAAGGATTTTCACATAAGTTTGAAGATTCGAGTTTCATCGCATTGAGCTTTCCATCAACGAGGATCAATGGACTTCATAGGAATGACATCTCCTCTTCTTCTTCTCTCACTCTTTCTCTCTCCTCTTCCCCCAACTTTCTCTCTCTTCTCAATGTTCTAATTTTGCGTTTGGGTTGCACTTTTTCATATGTATTAATGTTCCTAATGTAATAAGTCACCTTTATATTATATAAAGGGACAAAATATTAATGTTCCTACGAAGTTGAAAAGTTTTAAGTTGTGCGAGGACATATGAAAAGGCATTGGGGGGTAGATGAAGAGTCATATATCATTCTATAAATTTTAAATCCATTCCAATTTCAAAGGGTTGGTGATTGATTTTGTAAACTCAAGAGTGCATTGAGAGAACAAAGGAGATAGCTTAGTTCTTCCATTCCCCTCATTCTCAAATTTATTCCATTTCCATGCTATGTATAAATTCTGTTCAAGCATCAATACAAAAAGAAAGAGTTTTATGCCTTTTTATGATGAGGATATTTTATAAACTTTGACTTCTCAATCTTAACTCATCTTGTTTCCATTTGCAGGATTGTTTCTTCTTAAATTTAATGCATGTGTGAAATTTTTGGTTAATGGGTGTGGGACTCTGATTTTATACCCACAACATTAATCCCCTCTTCTCTTTTCTCACTCCCTTTTTCATTCTCTTGAAAAATTATTCTCTAGTAAGAAATTGCTAGCTTTGATCCCCGACCACAAGGCCACCAGGAAAATCCACCTTTACTCATGCATGCATATAGGAAAGTTACACCAACTAAGTAGAGAGACTTAGATTCCAAGAGCATTGGAAAGAAATCCAAAAGTTTTTCCACTAGATAAATTTTCTCTCCAACAGTTTTTGGCACCCACCATGTGACAGATTTTGCAGAATCTACACCCAAAATATAACCGCAAGGTCCAAAAATTTAAAAAAAGAAATATTGAAAAGACAAAAAAAACGTTCATGAAAATTCATTGCGGCAAGATACACTATCAAATTCTTACACATGACCTTTCATATTCCATAGTGTCATTTTATGTTCCCACTACAAGAGTTTCCTAAAGATGGTGAAGGAAGATACACCAGGTTGAGCAGGTCGAAAGTTGTTATAGATTCCAATTTCCAGGCTTTGCAAAATAAGAAAGAATGAATTAGAGATAATCTATACGTCTTATCTCAGGCCTCCTCTCCATTTGGATCTTCAAGTAGTTCACTTGGAAATCCTATCCAAACTCTTTTTGATACCCCTTTCAAATTCTCTCATTTTTCAACCACCCTTGAGCATTGAGTTCCCGAAAGAAGAATAATTTGAAGAAGAATTTGTAGAAGAAAGAGCTAAAGCAGAAAACTAAAAGACAATGGAAGATGAAGTAGAAAGACCCCAACCCATTGTTCCATGGGGAAGAAATACAAGCCCACTTGCTCTTGAACCCCCTCTTCATGATCTACTAATAGGTTCCCACAAAAAATTTCCAAAGTTCAAAGGTTATGGCACATAGATACATGAAGGGCACATCGCCGCTTTCACCACATCATGTAGGATTCTTGGATTTGAACATGAAGACGTTGTCGTAAGATTTTTGTGGGATCTCTCTAAGAAAAAGAAGAAGAATGGTTCTATCTCTGCTGCCTTATCCATCACTATTTGGAATGAAATAAGGACTACCTTTGAGGAAATATTTAAATAAACTGAAGACTATCAGGACCTCTTAGTGCAGTTGGCTCAAATGAAGAAAGGAGAAGGTGAAATTATGAGAGACTTGTGGCTCATTTCAAATGGTTTCTTTTCCTGATACCTGAAGAGGATTCATCATCTGGAAAAATGTCAAGATATTATTCATCAATGTTCAATCACTAGAGTTAGGATTTCTCCTATGAAGAGTTCAACCAAGGAACATTGTAGAATCACAAAGGATGGCCATTGAACTTGATGATGATCTCATCCTCTCTAGAAAGATTAAGAATCCATCAAAGGGTAAGGCCCAACATCTTGGAGATGAGAGAACTAATCCATTTCTACCAAAATTGGCAAATGAGATGGCATATTTGAAGAGGGAATTCTTTGAATGAGTATCTTCTCAAAGAAACAACACAAATCAAATTGTAAGAACACCCCAAAGGCTTTCCTTGGAAGCCCCACCCTTGAATGCAAATTACAAGATTCAAGGAAAGTGAAGTAGAGATTGAACAAGAAAGTGAAGGTGATGATCTCCTAGAATTTGATGAGCTTGAGAATGATACACAAATCAGATTCTGTGAGTATTTTAGAGGTGATGAAGAAGATGAAGAAGATGCACCTAGTTTCTCATGTGTAGTATTCACTCGTTCTCATTCTAGAAATGAGCACCTCCCTCCACTACTACAAAGAAAAATAAGGCTGATGATTCTCCTATGGAGACTCCACAAAAAAAAAATAATCAGTCAAGGATCTCTGCTCGTGTCCTATATGGAGTCTACATTATTGAATCTTGATCCTGTAGTAAGTAAGAATGATCCCACTATTCCAAGTAAGTCTTCTTATGCCTCTTCCAATTCTAAATCTAAATATTCTCTATAAAATCTAGTACTTTGAAATCTCCTAGTGTACCTTTAAAAATACCCTCTATTCCCCAAGCATCAAACCCTACTTCCAAACCTACCCCAAATCCAAAATAGTCCCTTCATTTCCCTTGTCCACATACGCTCCCTTTGACTTCGTAGAATATGTAAACAGAGCCAAGGTGCAGATTACTGAAACTGAATATCTCATGGACTCATCCCAAACAATTCGAGAGGTTTCTTCAATACATCGAGAGTGTTAGTTCAACATCCAATGATGTAGCTCCTAGTTCTAAAGTAATACTACCAAACCCACCTACGTATCCCTCACAAAACATGATTTCCTTGAGTGAATCCAAGACTAACAAGGTCGATCCTTTCTATGTATCCCTTCTTGTTGGAGAATATGTACTGAACAATTGCATAATAGATTCTAGTGCCTCAGACAACGTGATTCCTTTAAAGGTTTCAAAGGCTCTCAAACTCACCATGACTCCACATGATGGCTCTTATTACTCTTTGGAGTCAAAAGAGGTCTAACTTGTAGGGAAGGTCAAATATGCATAGGATGGCTCTCACCGATTTCAAGAAAAGAAAGTTTCTGTGATCATTTCGTAGCATACATTCCGGCTTCATTTGGAATGTTGCTAAGAAGGGGTTTCTATCAGCAGTTGGGGGGTAAAATTTAGATTGAATTGTTCTTCCACAACCATACCAGTGAAGGGGGACATGGATAAATTTCTTCCAGAGAATAAGATGAGGTACATGGTGTAAAAATCTATAAGTACGGGAACTAACATCTTGTATCAAAATAGCGGTAGATGAATCAATTTATCACAACCAAGGAGGACGATGATATACCCATCTTGATAGGGCCATACATGCCTTCTCAGAGAGGCATGGATCTTGAAGAAGCATTAAGGAGATTTAAGTTACAAGAGGGAAGCCCCAAATTGCTAGATGATGGAAACCATGAAAATATGAAATGGTTCTTAATGATTTTCAAATAGACAAATCAGCTTATGTTCTTATCCTTGATGAAGAGATATTCTCATTCCCATTTTAATATGAGGACTCCCTTGATCATGTCACTCAAGAAGAGACCAAGAAAGTATGCAATGAGCCCCCAAACAGTGGGAAAGAACTATCTGTACTAGAATTGGTAAGAGCCGCAGAAGAAACATAATACTCTTAGCTCATTCTTGAACTCATGATGCAAGCCATGAATCTATAATACAAACATGAAGCTGACTTGGAAGCCTCAACCAATGTGAATATGGGATATATTTAATTAAATCTAGATGAGAAATATGATGTCACTCTTGAGCCAATGGTTGATGGATACAATGATGAAATCGAGGTATTTTATTTCCCATTTGAAGAGGAAGAATATTTCCATGATGAACAAATTGAAGAAAGGCATTTTGAGGCCTTTGAATTTTAAGCTCCTCGGGATAAAGGAGTGATAAAATGTAGTGGAAGTTTTGTAGGAAGTAATAAAGGAGATCTTTTGCAAGAACTATTGGATGCAGTGGAAGCTGCGGAAGACCCCAAGCCGATTCTTGAACTCTTAACTTATGCCATGGCCATACAAGACAAGTATGAGGTTTCTTCCGATCCTCTCACTAGTATTCAAATGCCTCATAATGGAACAAAGATAAAGGATGAATCTAAGGTTTCTCATGAAGAATATATCAATGAGCATAGACTAGAAAGAAAGTAACTATAAATATTCAAGAAATTTGAAAGAAAATTAGCTTTGGGGCACATATGAGATGCTCAATGAAGAATCAACTATGTTGATAAACACAGAAGGAAACTGTCACTATGAAATTGATTTCAAATAACATGAAGGTAGTGGAATTTCCAAGAAAATACAAGAGCATCAAGAAGCTCACATGGAATCACTCCTTAAGAAAACAAATACGGTCATGAAAGCACCCAACTTTCATTAACAGTTAAGAAGAAGAGGCTACTTTCTGGAACTAGTCAATGGCTTCACAAAACAACATCACTCAAACTTTTCCCACTCAGGGGTAACTTTTGAGGAATGAAAAGTTCTTCAGTAAAAGTAGTTTTCCCCACCTTGTACCATAGGTGATTGTTATTTGTGTTTCCATTGTTTTTGTGTTTCGTTTCATTTATGTGTGTGTCATGTGTTTCCTTTCATTATTATTTGTGTTTGTGTGTTTTCTTCTTCCATCTCTCGTCTCTCTTATTATAAGTTGTAGATGACTCTATGTAGGCTCAATGAATAAGGCACTAGTCAATGGATCATATGTTCTAAAGTTGAGATTCTAGATTCTCCATGTCATGTCTTTGTTTTTTTCAGTCCATGTCATGTCCCCAAGCTAGAGCTAGTTGTTTTCGTGCAAATGTGCAATAGGAAAATTGGACAATTTCCAAGCATGAAAATGATACCCCTGTAGCAAAATTTTCATGTTTTATCATTCCGAGGCACCCTAGGTCTACCCAATTAGTCCATTAACCTCCCAATTGGTGTTAATGCATTCCCCTAGGTGATTTAGGAAATTGAAATCAACCCCTTAGGTGATTTTATGAGTTCTTGAAAATTGTAAGATTCAGGTAGTTATGATAAGGGCTATCACTTACCTTCCTAGGATTGAGCAACCACATGGAGTGGAGCAGAAAATAAAAATGGATGTAGAATAATTTAAAAGGCCTTGGTACATCATCGAATTGATTGAGGAAGATTCTCGAAGGGATTGGACAATTTGAGGCAGTTTAACCAAAATTAGGGTTCACACTGAGCTAGGTAGTGCACATGCCAAAACATCTGTTGAACTTCTAAATGTGATTCTGGGATCTCTAGATGGATTTAGGAGAAAAAAACATCTTCGAAAAGGTAATTCCAATCCCTAAAATATGGTGAAATTATTTTTTTCACAACACTTTGGCGCATTTGGTCTGTAAGCAATTTTTCTCATGCACATGTGGAGTGCCAAATAAAAATTTGATATTTCAGGGATTAAATAGAGGAATAAATACTTGAGACCCTAAAAATGTGATTCAAAAGGTAATTTCTAGTCAGGATAATATAAAATTTCATTTAAAAACTCCATCAAGAGATCAAGTTATCATCGTTTTAAGTTGTCCTCTTGGAGCGAGTTCGGGAGTTAGTCAAATTTTGTGAGCACATGTGTTAGCTCAAGGATCATGGAGGGATTTTTTTCCCTCACATCCTAAAATGTTAGGGAGATAAACTATGGAAAAATGTTCCTATCTCCCATATGACCTCTTGATCCTCATGCGACCTCCAGGATAGCAAGTTCAGCCCCTAGGTGCCTACGGGAGATTAAAGCCTCAACTATCTTATCACTGCCACATGTCATCACCTAAAGCACTATTTAATTTTATGTCCCTCATATCACTCATAGGTCAGAGACATAAAACATTGAAAAATACACCCATCCCTTAAGGGAGACATCTAGTCACCCATATGACCAACTTCCAGCCCCTAAGGGAAAACTGTTGCCAAGTGTCATCACCTTACTCGCCATGGAATTTGATGTCCCTCATGTACCTTTGAGGTGAGGGACATCAAGGACATGAAAATGTGCCCAAATCAAACTCAAAAATTTGAAAAAAATTCTAATTGTTTATCGCTTCTTACTGCTTCTTGTTGATTCTCACTACTTGAAGAAAAGTTGCAGAAAACACCTTAGTCCCCCATTGTTGCTCCAAACCAGCTCCGCCATATAAACCATACCTTCCACTCCATTAATATGCATAGTTTTAAAATAAAATATTGATCGAAAGATCCATAGGAATGATGAATGAAAGAGAAGAGTGAAGAAATTCCTAAGAAACCTCCATTGCCATGAGATGAAGATTCAAACATATCTTGCAAGCCAGTACACGAAATGAAGAACCATCTATTGCTGAGTTCTTAACTCTCAAAGGCCATTAAAAAATCACCTAAAAACATCCCATTCATAGAAAGGAATTCTCACAGTGAATAACTTTCACTTCCATCTCCATGAAGAAAAAAGATCAATTTCCCGTCAAACCGGTAACCGGATCGAAGAGAGATTTCACTAGTGAGACAAGAAGAAAAACCTATCGTAATGGAGTTAATTTCAACAAAAATGGAGACAAAAAAAAAAAACTGAAAATTTCAAGCTCCATTAATGGCCACCATGACACAGTAGTGGAAAAAATCAGTGAGCTACCTCTCAACTTCTCAGGGTTCTAGTTGGCGAAATTGCATAAAAATTAGAGGGAATGATCATTGAAAAATCTAGTTTCATGTGAACTAATTTTTACACCCTGAAGCCCCTATTTTATAGATATATGGAAGAATGAGTTTTCATCATATTTCTTCCATGTCACATGAAGAACATCTATGAAAAAGGAAGCGAGATACCTCTTCACTTTTTAGGGTTCTAGTGGGAAAAATCAAGCGAAAATTGGAGGGAATGATCATTGAAAAATTTATTTCCACGTAAACTAGTTTTCGTGCCATGAAGTCCCTTTTTTTAATTTATATGGAGGTTTTTATTTTTTCAATATTCTTCCCCCACCGATGAAAATATCATTTTCCCACTTGTTCATATGAAGTAATTACTCAAAATACGGAGTGTGGAATCCCATAATAAGAACTAGATTTTCAAAACCTTTTTGTCACAATCTGACATTCATAGTGCACTTACTAAAAATAACATGTGTTCCTACATAGGGGTATGTTTCTTTGGGTAAGCCACCATTTGAAGTGGCTACGAAGGAGGAAATGAACACATAGGGAGTATCGCAGGAAAATTCATCAAAAAAGTTCATCTCGGCTCGTAATTGACACTTACTAAAAATAGTAAGTGGTTCAACAAGCCCTATTATAAATAGCCAATTGGTCCAAAAAGTGAGAGGAACATAGTAAGAATAAATAATTAAAGCTACGATATCCAATTGAGGTAGGGAAAAGCTAACTATGAAACTTAATAAAAATAGTAAGTTTCCCCATCTGTACTTACTAAAAATAATAGGTCATTCTCAAAGGGAAAGTTTGGCACAATGGGACATAGAGGGATAATGATTTTGGATCATCCATGAGAATTTCTCATAGGGAATTCAATACTCATCCAGGGAATTCAATAGTGTATCTTGCCACTCACTTCGTGGCTTGAGTTACAGGAGTATCTTGTGCAGGGTGGAAGTTATTGTCATCGGAAGAACCATTCAACAGTGTTTTTAAACACTCATTCCAAAGCATTTGTGAGCCAATTGGAAGGAGTTTCACACAAGTTTGAAGATTTAGAGTTTCATCGCATTGAGATTTCCATCAACGAGGATCAATGGACTTCATCGGGAATGACATCTCCTCTTCTTCTTCTCTCGCTCTTTCTCTCTCCTCTTCCCCCAACTTTCTCTCTCTTCTCAGTGTTCTAATTTTGAGTTGGGGTTGGAATTTTTCATATGTATTAATTTTCCTAATTTAATAAGTATCCTTTATGTTATAAAAATGGACTTAAAAGTTTCCTAGGAAGTTGAAAAGTTTTAAGTTGTGTGAGGACATAAGAAAACTCATTGGGGGTAGATGAAGAGTCATATCTCATTCTATAAATTGTAAATCCATTCCCATTTAAAAGGGTTGGTTATTGATTTTCTAAACTCAAGAGTGCATTGAGAGAACAAAGGAGATGGGAAAATTCTTCCATTCCCCTCATTCTATAATTTCTTCCATTTCCATGCTATGTACAACTTCTTCTCAAGCATCAATACAACAAGAAGAGTTTCATGCCTTTTTCTGATGAGGAGAATTTAGAAACTTTGAGTTCTCAATCTTAACTTGTCTTGTTTCCATTTTTGAAGATTGTTTCTTGTTAACTTTAATGCGTGTGTGAACTTTCTGGTTAATGGGTGTGGGAATCTGATTTTCTACCCACAACATTAATCCCCTCTTTTGTTTTCTCATTCCCTTTCCCACTCTTTTGACAAATTATTCTCTAATAAGAAATTGATAGATTTTCGTAGGGTTAGTGGAGTGCCCCTCTTGGATCCCCGACCACAAGGCTTCCAGGAAAATCCACTTTTACTCGTGCATGCATATATGGCAACTGCAATGGTTAAGTAGAGGGACTTAGATTCCCAGAGTGCTGGCAAGAAATCCACAACTTTTTCCAACTGAAAAATTTTCTCTTAATACGTCATTGTGGATTTTTTCTCCTACCTGCATTATAATGAAATCCTCGTGAAAAATATCACAAAATTATTTGGATGTTTTAATTTTTAGTTATGTTGGCCAAATCTAAGCCATTTTCAAGAGTTAATAGTTATTGGAACTTGAACACGTGATGCAGAGGTTAGTTTTCACTCTTTCAAATTATGTTTTACACCATGATAAGGTTTTTGGAACTTATTTTCTCTAGATTGTGTTGTTGCATTTATTTTTATAGTTTGCCCTGATTTTAGCGGTCGAATCCATCTATTTTTATTTTCTCTTTGCTTTGAACCACTTAGTCAGAGGGTTGCAGGGTTTCAAATTCGTATATGATGC
Source organism: Taxus wallichiana var. yunnanensis (assembly GCA_018340775.1). NCBI lineage: Eukaryota > Viridiplantae > Streptophyta > Pinopsida > Cupressales > Taxaceae > Taxus > Taxus wallichiana. Next base: position 76,972,987 of record CM031237.1, on the reverse strand, counting down.
AGGATTTGTTCAAAACAGTTGATATTTTGTATAATTGTAGCATACTGGAGCTAATCCGGCTAATAAAAGGGTTTTCTAAACATGGGATCATAATATTTCATAAGTAAAATGTATATATTTTATTAAATATTAAAAGAGATGACTTAATGCGACTTTCACATATTTATCTAATCTATTTTGATCAAAATTTCGAGAGGTCACAATACCTTCAAAGATTTTTCTTTAGAGAGTCTTGGCTGGGGCTAGACATAAGTATTTTTCAATGGTAGTCTGCCTAAAAAAAATCCTTTCCTTAGTTTTGTTGTATTTCTACCCATTGGTAGGAAGGTTGGATAAGGATGAATCAGGGAAGCCGAAGGTTGATTGCAACGATGAGGGAGTTTAATTTATTGAAGCATTCATGGATTTTCCTTTCCATCTCCTAGAAAAAACAAGAATTTCAGTATAAGATATCTTTTGACATCCTTGTTCCCCTTGTCCAACCTTTCGAGCAGCAAGGAAATTACAACTCTCCACTTCTCTCAGTACAAGTAAGTTCCTTAATTCTTCAATTCCCCTTACATTTGGATGTTGGATTAGTTTAAAGAAAGTCTTTTTTGGGATTAAATTTCAGATCAATTAAATTGTAATCCATTATCAACGTAAGAAAACATCACTTTCAATAAATATGGTGGAGTAAACATGGAAACATAAAATTTCCTCAAGGGTTTGACATAGTAACTTTACATCAAAAAATAATAAGCGACAAGTGTAAATTATCAGCATCCTAAAGTCCTTAAAAATTTTCCCTCATCCTCAAAGTCTCCTAATGTTGTTATAAATGAAAAATTGTGGTGATCAGTTCACATGACTGTCATCAGGATTAGATGCATGGCGAGCATCGGTTCCAAATAATTACTTAAAACTTCAATGATATGCCCCTTTGTGTTGTTGATGAATGAAAGGTGACATACATCATCAAAAATATACTCTTAAAATATTCTAACCTTGCACACCTCACCCCAAAAACATCAAGAAGATGATGAGAGACATGGTAGGATAGAAATGTGGAAGAGATTAAAACTATAAATTGCATGTGTACAATGCAATGTGAACACCAAACGATATATGTTATTTGATTTAGAGGGATAGTTATTACTTTTGTAGTTGATGTTGTTAAGGGTTACTGATTGATTTTGTAGTGTAGGAATATAGATGAAGCATTACATTTAAAGGTTCTATCACTACATTTAAAATTTGTTACAAAGTGATCAAAAATTGTGTTAAAAATTATTTTGAGAGCCTTACAAATAAATAAATAAGTTTTTTATGATCAGATTGAACGATCCATTATTCTAATATAACAATTTTAATCCAAAACTCTCTTTTCACACTTATTTTAAGAAACTCTGTTTATTACATATACTATAGATCATGGGCTAGAATGCAAGTGATTTATCTTACATGCAGGTCACATATTTGGGAGAAGAAATTTACATAGGAACCACACTTCATCACATCATAGCAGATGGAAATTCATTCGGCATTTCATAAAGTCATTGGTAGAGTGTAGCATAGGCATCCTTATTTCAAAACTTCCTTACCATGAAAAACAATCTTTAAACGAGAAAACAAGAGTGGCGTGTGTATTTTGTTCAAGCCTTGTCAAGTAGTAGTAAAGGGGTTCGGATCATGATGGTGGAATCCATTTTATGTGCAGGAATCATCCATGACTGAAATGGGAGTCACAATTCTATTTGGCGCAGAGATGGAGATGGAGAAGGACATTGAAAACTTCAAATTTGATCCTGATTAGGATAACAAGAAATGTTATGGGTCATAAACGATTATTGGCTTCTAGAAGGATTATTTTCATAGGAATAGGAGTAGGAGTGGGGAGTGGGGATTATCTTATTAGGAATTGGCTTCTAGAACCTTTCCTTTCCCCAATTGCACTAGGATGTTCATCCAGCAATTGGACACTTCTACACTTAACACAAAACCATAGCTACATTTATTCTAAGAAAAGTAATTAGTATTCAAATAACCCAATTTAGAAATTCTACAATCTATTAGTCACATATTTTTTTGACATTGAGTGGCATGCCAAGTGATTGAAAAGTCTCGAGATTGTTGAGTAAGAAGAGAAAGAGAGTGATACTCATCTGGGACACAGTGCGCTTATTATTTCCATATTTTCAATGGTGGTGTGATTTTCTTGATCATTGATATTGTATTGAGGTGTTGAGTGTTTATTTTAGAGATTTTATTACTTGATCCTAGAAGAAGTCTATAAAATTCTCAATATGAAATGGAAGACATCATTAAAACCCAAAGGAAACAAAGTAATCAAGCCTCCACTACCGAGTAAGTTGAATTTTGAATTTAATTTATCTTGATTTTAAAATCAATGTTCTATTCAGCTTGTCCTTGGCACTTGGCATAGTGGATGTGCTTCCCATTCAACTAATGATTGAACAATAGTTAAGCATCTTATATCTTCAACCAAACCTAAATATAAACATTGTCACCAGGGTAATCTGTGTTTTTCACCCCCTATCTTTTGTTTCAATATCATGTAGAGAATTTGTAAATCACATTTTTAGTGGTGTGCCACATGCATTGACTTCCAAATGGTTAATATACACCCAAGAAAAAGAAAAAGAAACTTGTTGACATATTAGATGATAGTTGATGCATAAGAAAGAAAATAAGCATATTATTTTTGTGATGAATAGGAGACATAATTGTTGATTGAATAACTCATAATAAAGTTACAAAGACACTTTTTAAGCATAGAAGAAAAAGTGAATGGTTCTCATTAGTATATATGTATATTCTTTATGTATATTCTCTATATACATATTCTTCATTTTCTGAGTATATATGCATATTCTTCATGAATAAGAAGAAAAGAGATGTATTTTTGAGTGATAATCATCTTACAAGACCACCACTTGAGTTTGGAAACATTACAAAGATCAGTTACTTTTGAGGGTATTTATGAAATTGTTCTATAGTTTCATCCAACTAACATAGGATTGAAAGAGTAAATGTTTAGTGAATATTTTGTCCTCTAATATTTTCTAATTTTGCATGTTGCCTTTGGTTATAGCAATGTGCATGGTAATCAACTGAATGGAACAATGTGTAACACCCAAATTTTTCTACCCTCAAAACAAAGAGAACAATAAAATTAATAGTCAAGTTTATGGTAATATTTTTTTTGTTTAATACAATTAACAAGGTTCGACATTTTCACACTACAAAAAATTCTCGGTTAGGGCTTTCTACACAAAATTTGTTGATAATGGAATTAATTTAATAATTAAACATTATAATTTACTTCTAATCTATATTTACATTTTAAAGCATCTACTAAGTCCCATTAGTTAATTTGGTTATCAAGTACCAAGGTTATATTATTTTCTAACTCAAAGGTTTAGTTTTTTTACCTAGCCACTAAGTGGCCCCATTCACCCCATTACCCATGTTCTTTCTTTTTATTTAAAAGTTACATTCCCACAAAATACCTTCCCACTTAAGTGAGGTAGGGTTTAATTTGGGCCATAGGATTGAATCTATCCTAGCCCTTAGATTTAGGTTGCCCTAAATTTCCTTATGGTTCTCTTTTAATTCATATTTTCCTCAAACAACCTCATTTGTTCTTTTCTTATTTGCAGGTTTTGGAAGAGGAGGAGGAGGAAGAGGAGCCATGAGAGCAATGGGGAGAAACTATGGAAAAATTTATCTTGATTTTTGTTGTAAAGGTTTTCCATTGTAATTTTTCCCATTTGCTAAATGTAGAGTTCCTATCTTTGATCTATTTTGTTATTTTAATAAAATCATTTTCTTTTTGTATTCAACTATTGGGGAAACCCCATTTCTTTTAAATCCATGATTTTTACACATTTGGGTACCGAAAAGGAGGTTGGAAGGTTAAAACCTTTAAATTTAGTTGATTCCTAGTTGTTGGAAAGTTACTTGTTGAATTTTTAATCTTAGATTTTACTTAAATTTAAAACTAGGCTTTTCACGGAAGGAAATTTATTTTTCCATCAAAAGTGACAAAACCACCGCCCTAAACAAGTTGGTGGTCATGTGAGAACTACCCTTCTTGGGGGTCAGTTCATCGACCGCCGCTCTGAGATGGGTAGCGGTTCTGAAACCACCGCTCTGCACAGGGGCGAGGAATTTTATTCACATAAAACTTAACCTTCAACAATACATTATTTTTATAGTTTTTCTTCTTGAGTTGATTTTTAATGAAATATTAATTTTAATGAAGGTGTCTTCTATTCATTTTTGTTGGTAGATTTCTAGTATAGCTAGTTTTCTAATTTCAATTTCTTAACATCAACTCAAGCTCTAATCTTCCATTATTACAATAAAATGTAAAAAATTAATTAACATTACTACAATTCATTCTATTTCACAAATTCCAAATTTCCAAAACAACACAAGAATTCAACACAATTCATTTCAATACATCTTTGGTTTTCCTAATATACATGTATATACATTGTAACTTTAAATGGTTACAACTTTAGGAGAGTTTCATTTCAATACAAATAAACAACTTAATCTTTCCTTTCACTTATAACATTAAAATACAACTTTAGCAATTACAAATTTTCCAAAACATTCTTTCACAATGTAAGGCTTTAAATAATTTTCCTTCACTAAGACTAATCCTTTCCAATAAGGTAAGCAACCAAGATATCTTTCATCATTTACTAACTCATTTCAACTTGGAATTAAATGAAATATTACAACTTTCCTTCAAACAAAAATATTAAAAATTCCACTCAAAGTGGGAATAATAATATGATCAATACAACATAGATATTTTCAACAAGGTCAAAAACAAGTCTTCTTTCATGTCTTCTCCCAACTTGTAGCTTCAATCTTACATTCTTCAATATTTCAAAAACTAGGATCACAATACAAAGGAAGGGGGAATAGGAAACGCTCTCTGCCCAACCTTTAATCCAATAAGAGGAGAATCCATCCCCTTATTGGCCCCCGAGCCCCAACAAAATAATAATGAGGGATCTTGAGAAACATTTGACAACTTTTCACAAGAATGGCTTCCACATATAAAATACAAACCAAAACATTCAACACATAGAAAGGGACACACTCAACAAAATTCACAAATTTCATAAACACATAATAGGCTTTATATCAAACCAAAAATGAGAAAGAAATATGGGAACCACATCCTTTTTCCTCACAAGTGAAGTAGGAGTTTCACCCAAAACCTCCATGTGCACAATACAACAACAAAACAACCTTATCTCTCCCTTGCAAGTATGCAAAAGAATGTCTATGTTTTCGTTTTAACTCCCCAGGTGAAAATCCCAATCACACTCCCTCCAAAATGCATGTCTCACATCTCCCTTTTCCCTCCCCAATGGTCCCATAAACCATATCCACACACCCAACTTAAGAAAATATCCAACCACAAAAATAACACATTCACAACACTCATGAAATATATAACAAGCACAAAATTTTGACATCTATAAGCATAATAAAAATAACAAAGGTGGATAGCCTACCTCTCCATCAAGCTTAGAAGAAAATTTTACTCCAAAAATCTTTGACACCTTCAAGCCAAGCACCTTCCAAAAGCAACTCAAAGAAGGTCCCAATTCCAAAAAATGCAAAAAGAAGAAAATGGACAAGTAACCTAAATCCATCAAAGTCCATCAATAAATAGAAATTGAATGTGAGGATGATGAGGTGGCTCCATGTAGGATGTCACTTCATCATTCCTCCATTCCACACACAAGTCAAACACCATGCCCAAGACAATAAATGAACATGTAAGACTATGACAACCCAAAAGACAATCAAACTTGCACACCATGCCTACCAAGGACAAATTAATTGTGGTAAGTAGGAAAGTGGAATTATTTTGATTTTTTACACTAAAAATACATAAATAATTCTAAAATTAACTCCCCAAACCATAGGTATGGTTGTGGGGTGAATTTAAGACGCATGGGACAAACTTAGCTTGTCCCACAAGTCTCCAAAAAATCCTCCCAAGTCAAAATCTGAATTTTTAAGTTGGGGAAGAGTACATAACACACAAACCAACAAAAATCTTACTTACATCCACAATATTTCAAGGAACACCTACACTCATGATTTTTCAATTGTCACATCTTTATTTTAGTTAATAAATTAATTTGGATTAGCTAATTAAGACATGATAATAATTTTTAATAAAGTGACAACAATTTCAAAAAATTAATTACATATAACACAAAATAAAGCACACAAAAATTAAAATAAAGGAAAAAAATTTCACCCCATGGCCACACATGTGAGGTCACCCCCATGGGAAACCTCCTAACTAGGCATGTAAAAACACCACATAAACATAAGACACAGTTGTCAAATTTGGCCATGTTGCAAAACACTCGACATCCTTCCATGGTTGGTCCCCTATCCCCTTTCAATATATGTGATAAAATATACCTATAACACAAACATAATACCTCTCTGGCCTCATGGCCGCATCAACAACATCGAGAAATAATACATCTACATAGAAATCAATAATCATCATCCAAAATTAAGTAATTCTATCATCTATCAACATATCAAATAATTTGATCCTAACATCCATGAGATTATAATTCTACTCAAAACATCCAGTATAACATGTCATTATAAAATCTAAATAGTGAAAATCAACATATATTGAACTATCTACCAATTTCATCTAGTGTAACATAATCAAAATGTGAATCACAACATGTCAATAGTCCAAATATCTACATAGTCTATCATCTACTGATCAATGTATCATAATAAAAATGTCTAAGTATCAATCCAAAAGTAATATCAACATAATGAAAATAGTGTCGAAGAGGAGTGGGCACTACATCCCCCTCCCCTTAGACTCAAATTCCTCCTGGAAGTCACTAAAATAAGTGTGGAAACTAGGCTCATAACAAAGTAGCATCCTCCCATGTGGCTGTAGTCTCATCATACCTATCCCACTGGAATCACACCTGGTCAATCTCACGGCCTCGAAAGGCCTAGGGTCCTATGCTCTATGATACACACGAGCTCCACAGTCACATGCCCTTGATCCTACACCTAAAATATAGTCCAATCCAATACATGAGAGGGATCTAGAATGTATCTCCTAAGAACATAAACATGAAATACATCATGCACGCGAGACAAGTTGGGTGGCAAGGCTAGATGATAAGCTAAGGGACCGATCCACTCCAAGATCTCGAATGGACCCATGAATCTAGGATCTAACTTAGAGCCTTTTCCATAATGGATAGTGCTCTTATGAGGTCTGACATGAAGAAACACCTTCGTGCCCACCTCATAGCTGTGGTCAACTCTCCTCTGATCTGCATATTTCTTCTATCTATCATGTGCCTCCTGAAGCCTCTGTTTGATCAAAACAACCTACTACTCCATGTCCTATAATAAAGCCCCACAAGAGATACCATAGCCTCTAATTTTTCCCAACTTAGGTGGTGTCTTGCACTCCCTGCCATAAAGTTCCTAAAATGGTTCCATACCAATAGAACTCTTAAAGTTTTTGTTATAAGAAAACATCTACTAGATACAAATACTCCTTGAACCTTGGTGATGGTCCATAACATACATCCAAAGTATTTCCTCTAATATCTTATTCACTCACTCTATTTGTCCGTCTATCTCTGGATGATAAGATATAATGAAGTTGATACTCATCTCAAGGGCATGTTGCATGGTATTCTATAAATGAGAGGTGTATAAGGGATTGTGGTCATAAATAATCTTCTGAGGAATCCCGTGCAGACTGACAATCTCATCAAGGTATACTCATGCCACTACACTAGCTGTATAGGTGGTTTTCATTGAGAAAAATGAGCGACTTCCATTAATATATCCACCATGACCATAATGGCATCGTGGTGGTATCTCGACGTTGGTAGCCCTACCATGAAATCCATGGAAATTGTGTCCCAATTCCACTCTGGTATATGATGTGGGTAGAGAAGGATAGTGGATACTAATGCTTGAACTTTAACCTCTACACTCTAAACAACGTGACACAAACTGAGCTACATATCTCTGAAGACCTCTCCAATGGTAAAGTTATCTCAAGATGGCATGCATCTTCTTCACCCCCGGATGGGCTGAATTAGGTGCATGTTGATCCTCTGCTAAGATATCCTATCTCAAATATCCATCCCTATGTACATAGATCCAACATGTGTGCTTGAGAATTCCATCTGGCTCTAATGTAAAACCATTAAACTTCCACTCAAGTGGTCTCTGACACTCAATCTTTGATCTAGCTATAAGGTAGAAGTTGTCATGTGGAAGTTGTCACAAAATCCTGCTCTACAAATTTGTATGCACTAAAGTATCCATAACCATATGTCTCCTCCTACTTGGAGCGTCAATAATTAAATTATCCTTCCCCTTCACATGCTCTATCTCCATGTCATACTCACATAAAACTCCATCCAACGCCACTGATGAGCATTTATATTGGGTTGTGTGAAGAGGTGATGTAATCTCAAATGATCAATCTTGAGAATGAATCTCCTACCCAAAAGGAAATGTCTCCATCAAACCAAATCATGCACAAATGTTTGCAAGCTCAAGGTCATGAGTCATATAATTGAGCTCATAATCCTTGATTTTTGAGACTCAAAGGAAACCACATGGCCCTTTTACAAAAAAACCACCTAATCCTGCAAAGGAAGCATCCATACACATAAATAAATCCCTCTAAGGATCTCATATTGCAAGAATAAGTGTTTACATAAGGCATCCCTTTAGTTTAATGAAGGCCTACTCACATCCATCAGACCAAAAAAACTTCTTCCCTTTCCACTGAAGGGAAGTGATGGGGTGTGCAATCTGAGAAAAGTCCTGAACAAATCTCCTATAGTAACCTGCAAACCCCATGAAACTACGCACCTCGGTCACATTGGTTGGCACATCCAATCCATAATAGCTATAATCTTGGAAGGATTGACTGCAATACCTTCCCAAAAATTATGTGACCCAAGTATTGAACCTCTAACTAGAAAAAGGAGAACTTCTCCACTTCCCACATAACTACTAATCACAAGCACACTGCAGAAACCTATCGAAGGTGATCCTCATGCTCCTCACGTGTACGTGAGTATATATCAAAATTTCATCAAGAAACACGAGCACAAAGTGATCCAAAAACATCCTGAACACCCCATTCATCAAACTCATGAATACTACAGGGGCGTTTATCAGACAAAAGGTACCACCATGAACTCATAGTGGCCATATCTCATGTAGAAAGTTTCTGTCGATATCTACCTCCAATCCTCGAGATGATGGTAGATTTACTTAAGATAAATCCTAGAAAATATAATTTCTATCGTTAATTTATTTAATTTTATTTAGTCCACACACCACCACTGCAAGGATCCGTCCTTCTTCACAAAAATCACTGGTGCACCCCAAGGGGATACACTAGGATGGATGAGGCCTTTCTCAAGAAGGATCTCCAACTATAAATTGAGCTCACATAGCTCAAGTGTGGTCATCCTATATGGTGTGCGTGAGACAGTTCCACTCCCGGAACCAAATTAATACGAAAGTTGATCTCATGTGGGGAGGTAGCCCTTGAAACTAACTAAGAAAGACATCATAGAAATCATGGAAAATGGTGTGGTCATCAAGTGAAAGTAAATGAGTCTTATCCTCTTATCGGTCACTAACACTGATGGAAAATAACTAACCCTATCACGCACACCGGTTCATTGCATAGAGGATATGGTGTGAATAAAGTTGGGTCTCCTTACTCCAATAATCACTAACTCCACTCCCAAATCATCTGCAAAATATATAACCTATTTGTGACAATGAACTCTAGCTCTTTGTGCATAAAACCAATCTATACCCAAGATAACTCCATATGAACCCAAGGAATCAATATGAATATCCAAAGTCGTGGTGAAGGGTCTTAGGTCCACTATACACTCCTTAACTAAGGAGTCCACTAAGAGTTTGGCTCCAGAAGCCATCTCAACATCCCAACTAAGGCCCTTCCTAACTACCACCACCTAGCATTGCTCTACTAAAGATGGAGAAATGAAATAATCTGATGATCCTGAATCAAATAAGATAGGGGTAGAAATACCACCAATGCTACCTATGGTCTCTATCACCATGCCTTGGTGCTCTACTATCGGTTCCCAATCGTAGCATAGATCATGTGGCTCTTAGCCATGTCACCAACCGTTATCTCAAAACCGGTGCATTACCCCGATAAGCATGGTTCTGAGGGCACTCTCTCCAATGATGACCATGTACACCGCACCCATAATAACTACATGGTCCTCTCCACTAAGTAGATACTCCTCCAGGTGGCCCGATATTCCATGTTGTAGAACCTGATGATCCTGTCATAGATATCTCTCTGTGTTGCAGTGGATGTACTCTGCTAACTATACTCGAGGTGAACATGTGTTTGTTGGGTCCCCTAGTTGGAGGTCCCATACTACACCCTCTCTGAGCATCATGGTATTGTGGAGGCCAAAATGGAGGTCAGGTCTATTATTTCTGCTAGGAGGAGGCCTAAAGGAAGACTGTGTTGAAGTGTTTCCACCACGAGGAGGAGGAGTTGATCCCCTTGACTTACTATCCTGTAACTGTTGTATGTGGCTCCTCACTTAATCATGAGCCTGTTGAGTGTTCCCCTCTTTTCCTCTATAATATAGGCCTTCTCCATGGCCTCTGATAGTGTCTATGTCAATGAATGCATGCTTCCCCACCCAAGTCTAAGTTCAAGCCCCTATAGAACTATGAACTCTAACATGCTCGTCTGCATGTAATCCACATACTCAAAGCAGATCAAAAAACTGACCCTCATACTCTTCCACTATCATGGAATCCTATCACAGATCATGAAACTCATCGATCCATTGTTACATGAATCTCCTGGATATGTATCTACTCTTGAAGCACTCCTCGAAGATCTCCTAATTGACTGACTCATAATCTACATGGAGCTTCTTCTCCTCAGTCCTCCACCAAACTTTGGCTCCATCTCTTAGAAGTTCGATAACAACACAAGCTTTCATGTTGCTAGTACAAGGACATAGCTTGAAGCATCCTCTCAAGCTAACCAACCATGCCTCGGCCTGAAATCCTTCCGTGTCTTAAGAAAAATGTGGTAGGTGTAAATTTAGTATCTCTCTGAAGTGAACTTATGATGTCGATTGTTGGCCCCTAGTTCTCTCTATAAGAACATCCTTCTCCTTAGGGCTCCTAGACCTATCTCTGTGTCCCAAAGCTCTATCTATGTGCTCTCTAGGTTGTGACTCATGTCCAACTAACTCCACGTGGTAGTGTTCTACCCTATCCTTGGCACTATGGTGTGGCGGTGCATGAGCCTTTATTGATGTCTCTCCATCATGTCTCCTAGTTTGTCCTCTAAACATCCTCTGCATATAGCGACATCGACATCATATAGTGTCTTAAGTATCTAAGGCAATATGGAAGCTACTACTGATCTATGGGTGGTACATCTAGGCTCACGTGAAAGGACACCTCGTCTAGTCCACACCTCCTACATAGACCAAGATGGGAATTAGTTTATCATCATCTAGTATTTTTTTTGGATTTATAATTTTTCTACTTTTTTTAAAACATCATGCAATGATGTGTGTTCTAGGTTTAGAGTTGCGCTAGGTTTTCTTATTGTGTTTCATGTTTCTAAGTTTTCTTGGGGTCCAAGCGTTGAACCCACGACTTTGATACCAAGTTTAATGCCCACAATTTTCTACCCTCAAAACAAAGAGAACTATTAAATTGATAGTCAAGTTTATGGTAATAATTTGTTTTTGTTTAATAGTGTTAGCAAGGTTCGCATTTCCACACTAAAAAAAATTCTCGGTTAGGGATTTCTACACAAGCTTGAGAAAAATGGAATTAATTTAATAATTAAAAATTATAATTTACTTCCTAAGATATATTTACATTTTAAAGCATCAACTAAGTCCCATTAGTTAATTGTGTTATCAAGTACCAAGGTTATATTATTTTCTAAGTCAAAGGTTTAGTTGTTTTACCTAACCACTAAGCGGCCCCATTCACCCCATTACCCATGTTCTTTCTTTTTTATTTAAAATTTACATTCCCACAAAATACCTTCCCACTTAAGTGAGGTAGGGTTTAATTTAGGGCCATAGGATTGAATCTATCCTAGCCCTTAGATTTAGGTTGCCCTAAATTTCCTTATGGTTCTCTTTTAATTCCTATTTTCCTCAAACAAACTCATTTTTTCTTTTCTTATTTACAGGTTTTGGAAGAGGAGGAGAAGAAAGAGGATTCCATGAGAGAAAGGAGAGGAACCATGGCAAAATTCCCTTGATTTTAGTTGTAAATGTTTTCCATTGTAATGTTGCCCATTTGCTAAATGTAGAGATCCTATCTTGGATCTATTTTGTTATTTAATAAAATCATTTTCTTTTTTTGAGTTCAACTATTGGGAAACCCCATTTATTTTAAATCCATGAGTTTTTACACATTTGGATACCAGAAAGGATATTGTAAGGTTAGAAACTTTAAATTTAGTTGATTCCTAGTTGTTGGAAAGTTACTTGTTGAATTTTTAAGCTTAGATTTTACTTAAATTTGAAACTAGGCTTTTCACATATGGAAATTTATGTTTCCATCAAAAGTGATGAAATTTCCACCCTACAGAGGCCAAAGATCATGTGACCGCCACCCTACCTAGGGGGCGGTTCATCGACCTCTACTTTGAGTTGGGCGGCGGTTACTAAACCACCACCGCTTTTACATAGGCACAAACAGGTTCTATTCACCGAAAACAAAATCTTCAATAATACATTATTTTCACTATTTTTTCTTCTTGAGTTGATTTTTAATGCAATATTAATTTTAATGAGGGTTTCTTCTATTCATTTGTTGGTAGATTGCTAATATATCTAGTTTCCTAATTCCAATTTCATAACATCAACTCAAGCTCTATTCTTCCATTTTTGTAATAAAATGTAAAAATTAAGTATAACATTACTACAATTCATTCTATTTCACAAATTCCATTTTTCCAACAAAACACAATAATTCAACACACTTCATTTCAATACATCTTTTTTTCCAAATATACATGTATATACATTGAAAATTTCAATGCTTATAACTTTAGGAGAGTTTCATTTCAAGACAAATAAAAAGCTTAAGATTTCCTTTCACTTATAACATTACAATACAACTTTAGCAACTATGAGTTTTCCAAAATATTCTTTCATAATGCAAGGCTTTAAATACTTTTCTTTCACTAAGACTAATCCTTTCCAATAAGGTAAGAAACCAGGATATCTTTCTACATTTACTAACTCATTTAAACTTGGAATTAAATGAAATATTACAACTTTCCTTCAAACATAAAATATTACTAACTTCCACTCAAAGTGGTAATAATAATATGATCAATACAACATAGTATTTTCAACAAGGACAAACACAAGTCTTCTTTCATGTCTTCTCCCAACTTGTAGCTTCAATCTTGCATTCTTTAATCTTTCAAAAGCTAGGATCACAATACAAAGGAAGGGGGAATAGGCAACACTCTCCACCAAACCTTTAATCCAATAAGAGGGGAAGCCATCCCCTTATTGTCCCCCAAGACCCAACCAAAGAATAATGAGGTATCTTGAGAAACATTTGACAACTTTTCAAAAGAATGGCTTCCAAAACAAAATACAAACCAAAAAAATTAACACATAGAAAGGCACATACTTAACAAAATTGACAACTTTCACAAACACACAATAGGCTTGATATCAAACCAAAAAGGAGCAAGGACTATGGAAACCACCTCCTTTTTCCTCCCAATTGAATTATGAGTTTCACCCAAAACCTCCATGTACACAATACAACAACAAAACAACCTTATCTCTCCCTTACAAGTATGAAAAAATATATTTATGTTTTCCTTTTCATTCCCCATAAGTGAAACCTCAACCACACTCCCTCAAAAATGTATCCCTCACATCTCCCTTTTCCCTCCCCAATGGTCCCATAAATCCATCTCCAAACACCCAACTTAAGGAAACTACCCAACCACACAAAAATAACACATTCACAACACTCATGAAATACATAACAAGCACAAAATTTTCACATCTACAAGCATAATAAAAACAACAAAGGTGGAGAGCCTACCTCTCTATAAATCTTCCAAGAAAAATTCACTCCACGATTCTTTGAAACCTTCAAGCCAACCACCTTCCAAAATAAACTCAAATAAGCTCCCAATTCCAAAAAATGTAAAAAGAAGAAAATGAACAAGTAAACCCAAATCCATCAAATTCCATCAATAAATAGAAATGGAATGTGAGGATGATGAGGTGGCTCCATGTAGGATGCCACTTCATCATTCCTCCATTCCCACACACAAGTCAAACAACATGCCCAAGAAAATAAATGAACATGTAAGACTATGACAACCCAAAAGACACTCAAACTTGCACACCATGCCTACTAAGGACAAATTAATTGTGGTAAGTAGGAAAGTGCAATTATTTTAACTTTTTACACTCCAAAATACATAAATAAGTATGAAATTAACTCCCCAAATGATAAGTATGGTTATTGGGTGAATTTAAGAGGCATGGGAGAAGCTTAGCTTGTCCCACAAGTCTCAAAAAAGCCTCCCAAGTCAAAATCCGAATTTTGAAGTTGGGGAAGAGTACATAACACACAAACCAACACAAATCTCACTTACATCCACAAGATTTCAAGGACCACCTACCCTCATAATTATCATATTGTCACATCTTTATTTTAGGTAATAAATTAAGTTAGTTTAGCTAATTAAGACATAATAATAATTATTAATAAAGTGACAATAATTTCAAAAAATTAATTACATATAACACAAAATAAAGCACACATAAAATTAAAATAAAGGGAAAACATTTCACCCCATGGCCACACATGTGAGGTAACCCCCATGGGAAACCTCATAACTAGGCATGCAAAAACTCCACATAAATATAAGACACAATTGTCAAATTTGGCGGTGTTGTAAACACCTAAAATCCTTTTGTGGTTGGTTCCTATCCCCTTTCAATGTATGTTATAAAATATACCTGCAACACAAACATAATACCTCTCTGGCCTCATATTCACATCAACAACATCGATAAATCATACATCTACATAGAAATCAATAATAATCATCCCAATTTAATTAATTCTATCATCTATGAACATTTCAAATAATTTGATCCTAACATCCATGAGATTATAATTCTACTCAAAATATCCAGAGTATAACATCTGAATAGTCAAAATCAACATATATCACTCTCTACCAATGTCATCTAGTGTAACATAATCAAATGTGAATCACAAGATGTCAATAGTCAAAATATATGCATAGTCTATCATTTACTAATCAATGTATCATAATCAAAATGTCTAAGTATCAGTCCAAAGTAATATCAACATAATGTAAATAGTATTGAAGAGGAGTGGGCACTACATCCCCCTCCCCTTAGACTGAACTTCCTCTTGGAAGTCACTGAAATAGGTGAGGAAAGTGGGCTCGCAACAAAGTAACATCCTCCCATGTTGTTGGAGTTTCATCATACCTATCCCATCGGATTCGCAACTGGTCAATCTCATGGCCTCGAAGACCCAAGGTCCTATGCTTTATGATGTGCACGGGCTCCAAAATCACCTGCACTTGCAATTCGATATAATCCAATACATGAGAGGGATCTGGAATTTATCTCCTAAGAAAAAGAAAAGTGAAATACATCATTCATGCGAGACAAGTTGGGTGGCAAGGCTAGACGATAAGTTAAGGGACCGATCTGCTCCAAGATTTCGAATGGACCCACGAATCTACGAGCTAACTTAGATCCTTTTCTATAACGGATAGGGATCTTATGAGTTATGACACGAAGAAACACCTTCATGACCACCTCATAACTATAGTCAAATCTCATCTGATATGCATATTTATTCTATCTATCATGTGCATCTTGAAGCCTTTGTCTGATCAAAACCACTTTGCTCCATTTCCCATAACAAATCTAGCCCAAGAGATACCATTTCCTCCAATATTCCCAACTCAGTGGTGTCCTGCACTCCCTACCATAAAGTTCTTGAAATGGAGCCATACCAATAGAACTCTAAAATTTGTTGTTATAAGAAAACTCCACTAGGTACAAATACTCCTCCCATCTCGATTGATGGTCCATAACATCCATCTATCTCTAGATGATAAACTTTACTAAAGTTGATACTTGTCCCAATGGCATGTTGTATGGTAGTCCCGAAATAAGAGGTGTATAAGGGATCGCGGTCATAGATAATATTCTGTAAAATCCCATGCAATCGACAATCTCATCAAATTATAATCGCACCACTACACTACCTGTATAGGTTGTCTTCAATGGAGAAAAATGAGCCACTTTCGTCAATCTATCCACCGTGACCATGATGGCATCGTGGTTGTATCTCGACGTCGGTATACCTACTATGAAATCCATGGAAATAGTGTACCATTTCCACTTCGGTATATCATGCGGGTAGAGAAGGTCATTTGGATGATGATGCTCAGCCATCACCCTCTAACACTCTAAAAATAACATCACAAACTGAGCTACATCTCTCTAAAGACCTCTCTATGGTAAATTTGTCTCAAGGTGGTGTACATCTTCTTCATACCCCGGATGGATGTGCTGAATAAGGTCAACGATTAGCCTCTACCAAGATATCTTGTCTCAAATCTCCAGACATAGGTACATAGATCCAGTGTTTGTGCTTGAGAATTCCATCTAACTCTAATGAAAAACCATAAAAATTCCCCTCAAGGGGCCTCTGTGACTCAATCTCTTGATCTAGCTGCAAGGTAGAAGATGTCATGTGGAAGATGTCACAAAATATTGCTCCATAAATTTGTACCCACTGAAGTAGCCATAACCAAATGTCTCTTCTTTCTTAGAGCATTAGCAACAACATTCTCTTTCCCTTCACATGCTCTATCTCCATTTTGTACTCACATAGTAACTCCATCCAATGTCGTTGATGAGCATTGAGGTTGGGTTGTGTGAAGAGGTGACATAAGCTCAAATGATGAGTCATGAAAATTAATCTCCTTCCCAAAAGGAAATGTCTCTATCCAACAAAAGTATCCACAATTTTTGCAAACTCAAGGTCATGAGTCAATAATTAAGCTCATAATCCATGAGTTTACGAGACTCAAAGGTAACCACACAGCCCTCTGCATCAAAACACCACCTAATCTTGCCAAAGAAGCATCCGTACACAAAAATAAATCCCTCTGAGGATCTGGTACTGGAAAAAATAGTGTTGACGTAAGGCATCCCTTCAGTGTACTGAAGGCCTACTCACATCCATTAGACTAAACAAACTTCTTCCCTTTCCGCTGAAGGAAAGTGATGGTGTGTGCGAATATGAGAAAAGTATTGAAAAAATCTCATGTAATAACTCTGCCAACCCCATGAAAATCCACACCTCGATCACATTGGTTGGCATGGGCCAATCCATAATAGCTCTAATCTATGAATGATCGATTGTGATACCTTCCCCATAAATGATGTGACCCAAGTAATGAACCTCTAACTAGAAAAAGACACACTTCTCTAGGTTCTCATATAGTTATTGATCACAAAGACACTAGTAGAACC
Organism: Taxus wallichiana var. yunnanensis; assembly: GCA_018340775.1. Lineage (NCBI taxonomy): Eukaryota > Viridiplantae > Streptophyta > Pinopsida > Cupressales > Taxaceae > Taxus > Taxus wallichiana. Next base: position 76,955,294 of record CM031237.1, on the reverse strand, counting down.
AGTCGAAGGTGCTCCTCATGTTCCTCACATGTACCTAGTATATCAGAATGTCATCACTAATCACAATCAAGAAGCGATCAAAAATTTCCTGAACACCCCATTCATAAAATTTATGAATACTGCGGGGTGTTCATCAGAAAAAAAGGTACCACCGTGAACTCATAGTGGCCATATCTCATGCGGAAATTTGTCCTGTGGATATCTTCTCCCGCAATCCTTAGCTTATGGTAGCATGAATTAAGATTAATCTTAGAAAATACAATGGCTCCTTCATTTTCTCAAATAAATAATCTATCCATGGAAAGGGGTAATGATTTTTTATCATTACTTTGTTTAGTTGCTTGTAGTCCTCACACAACCGAAAGGATCCATCCTTCTTCTTCACAAAAATCACTGGTGCACCCCAAGGGGATACACTAGGATGGATTAGACCTTTCTCAATAAGGCCCTCTAACTGAAAACTCGAGCTCACATAGCTTAGGTGTGGTCATCCTATATGGTGTGCGTGAGATAGGTTCTACTCCACGGAACCAAATCAATATGAAAGTTGATCTCACTTAGGGAAGGTAGACTTGACAACTCACTAGGAAAGATATTGGAAAACTCCAGCAAAATGGGGTGGTCTTCAAGTGAAAGTATCATCCTTTGATCAAAACTAATAGTGATGGTGGTCTTTAGCTGCATAATGGATATGGTGAAAATAGAGATGGGTCTCCTGACCCCAACAATCACTAAATCCACTCCCAAATCATCTCCATAAGATATAACCTTGTTGTGACAATAAACTCTAGCTCTAGTGCACAGACAACCAATCCATGCCCAGATAACTCCATATGAACACAAAGGAAGGATACGAAGATCCAAAGTCATGGTGAAGGGTCCTAGGTCCACTACACACTCCTTAACTAAGGAGTCCACTAGAGCTTGGATCTAGAAGCCATCTCAACATCCCAACTAAGGCCCCTAACTACTGACTAGACAACATCGCTCTACTAAAGACGGAGAAATCAAATAATCTGATGAGCCTGAATCAAATAAGATAGGGGTATAAATATGACGAATTCTACCCGTGGTTTCTTTCACTGTGCCCTTATGCTCTACCTAGTGGTTCTCAACCGTAAATATATCTTGTGGCTCCCTTGCCATGTCACCAAATATAGGCTCAAAAACTGGTGCCTTACCTTGATTAGCAGGGTTCTAAGGAACTCTCTCCAATTATGACCATGTACACCACACCCATAACAACTACCTAGTCCTCTCCACTGAGAAGATACTCCTCCAGGTGGCCCGGTAGTCCATGTTGTAGAACCTGATGATCCTGTCATAGATCTCTCTGTGTGTTGTGGTGGACGTACTCTTGCTTACTGTGCTCTAGATGGAGCCTATGTCCTGTTGGGACCCCCAGCTAGAGGTCCCATAGTATGCCCTCTCTGAGCATCATGGCATTGTGTTGGATGAAAGGGAGGTTGAATCATTGCTCCTGCTGAAGAGGATGCCTAAAGGAAGAGTGTGTTGAAGTATGTCCACTAAAAGGAGGAGGAGGCTGATCCCCTCGACCTAGTATCTTGTAATTGTTGTATGTGGATCCTCACTCTATCACGATCCTATTGAGTCTTCCCATTGGTTTCCTCTACAATATAGGCCTTCTCCATGGCCTCTAATAGTGTCTCTGGGAAATGAATATGCATTGACCCACCCAAGTCTAATTTCAGGCCCCTGATGAACTTATGAACTCTAATCTTCTCGTCTTGCATGTAATCCACATCTTGAAGAAGATCAAAAACAACCCTCATACTCTTCCACTCTCATAGAATCTTATGCAGATCATGAAACACATCGATCTGTTGCTGGATGAATCTCCTGGATAAGTATCTACTACTAAATCTCTCCTCGAAGATCTCTTAAGTGAATGACTCATAATCTACATGGAGCTTCTGCTCCTCATTCCTCCACCAAACTTTTTCTCTATCTCTTAGAAGGTGGATAACACATGAGCTTTTGTGTTGTTAGTACAAGGACATAACTTGAAGCATCCACTCAAGCTAACCAGCAATGCCTCGACCTAACATTCTCTCGTGTCTCCGAGAAAAATGTGGTGGCTATAATTCTAGTATATCTCTCTAGGTCTCTAAGCTATCCAATCCACTCCAAAGCCAAAGCTCCAAGATCAACTCCCAAATCCAAAATGCAAAATGACAAGCTAAATTTATTTTCCTACTCCATGAGGAGGTATATGAAGAGAAGCAAGGAAAATATCCTCCCAAATGAGAGGGTGACATGTGTCACCCTCTTTTCCCAACCCAATATTCTAAAATTCAAAAGAGAAAACAAATCATTTTAAGAATTAATCCCTAAATTCCCTAAATATTAATATAAATCAATTACCATCCACTTTTTAGAAACACACCACCCAACCATTCTTACAAGAATGGTGACTTGTGAGAGGTCAAATGGGAGGGAAAACTCCCATTTGACCAAGAAATGAAGCCCCCCTACCTATAGGTAGGGTCCAAGGGCTCTTTTCCATGAAAAGAGAACCCCCAAAGATAAAGGGGTCCCTAAAATTTCCCTTTTTAGCCCAATTTCGGGTTTGGATAAATGGCACAAGAATGGAGGTTGTGGGGCCCACCCAAGGGGTGTTTATGTGACCCCACCTCTTAAAATTTTTATTTACTCTAATACACTTCTAATACAAGTGGGGACCATTAGGTCCCCCAAACTAGTTTACAAAAGACTAATAAAACACAATTACATTAATTACAAATTTTGGAGTCACCCATGGTGCCCATTAAAATTTACATCACAAAACATGCACACAAGGCTACAATCAATCATGCAAGGCTTGAAGGCTCGGTCCATTTGGTCGCTTGTGCATCTTGAGTTGTTGTTGTAAAACCCACGTTCTCCTGTGCCCTATAATCTGCACACTCATTGCAAACATTAAACATACCTGCCCAATATATATAAATACGATAAATAATGACAATAAATAATCATGGTTAGCATGCTAACAACACAATAATAAATATCAACCCATGATGATCATATACTATCAACGTGCATCCATAATTAAGCAAGATATGAGCTCCAACTACAATAATCATGATAATATGCTATAGTCAAAATACACCAATGCTATCAAAGTATGAAATGATAACATAAATCCATCATAGGTCAAATAGGATCAATTGTATCATGTACTGTTGGAAACCAAAATCATGTGCTGAAATGAAACTATGATAATAATCACTACTAGATTGGTGCTTCGCGCCCTAACCATCACATGATCCATCAAAAGATCCAAATGAAATCACATAATATCTAGATAGAGCTATAAACCATGTCCAAAATCTACTAGAAGTAATGAGTCAACAAGAAAATATGATAAGAAAAGGGTGGGAACTACATGTTATTATGTGGATCAACCGAAAAACTATATGTAGGTACTTCATTAATTGAGACATAAATCGATACATTGGCTGAAATAAGTGTGTCATCTATATAAGATTCATCAAAAGTAATAAGTGGATTAGAAGATGGTGTATGAGTGATAGTACCACTCATTACATCTAAGGGGTGATCATAAGAGGGTGGAAGGGGTATTGCTATAATTTTTCAAGTTTCTTTCAAAGTTCTAGGTGAAATACATGTGTATTGCTCTTAATATTGGACCCCCTTTATGGATACCTATTCATAGCTCGAAAACGTTCTCTCGATAATTTTTGGGTCGATTCTAAACATGGAATAACATTTCAAAGAGTGGCATAGGATGTATAACATAAGAATAAGGAGCATGGTGGCCTAACGATCCTTAACATTCAAACTCAAGGTCATGCTCTATGCACTGAAATGTATCATTTGAGAACTATAAAAGTGTTGAATCCTAAAAATGTATCTGTTTGAAGTATATTAATATTGTATTCCCTATGGAGAAAGGAGCTTGGAAAGGATAAACTTTGACAATAGCTCATTTTCACTCAAGTTTACACAAAATTTTCTCCACATATTTTCCCAAAAGCATCTATAAATCTCCTAAGTTATTAAAATCAAACTAAATGGGATATGGCAATTTCGATATTGGCTCTCTATCAATTCCGACTCCCTTTGGTGGTCTCAAGATCTCTCATTTCACAATGTGTCATTTTACTTTTTTTTTTACGAAAGGTGTCAAGATATTTAGAAAAGGAATCAATCACTTCATTTCCTACCCTTTTTACAAGAATTCCAAGGACAAGATTTTGTGGCCAGCACTAAAATAAAATATTCTCTTGTAATCCAATGATCAAAAATTATTTTTTGTAGAAAATACTGAGAGGTCTAACGGTTAGAGGGAGTACCTGACCGACTTAGTCGGTAAGGAAGAGCAACAGGTTGTGGGTTGTGGTGGTCACTTGGGGGTAAAATAGTTGTCTCGAACTAATACGGACCATGATAAGGAGCTTTATGTGGACCTTAAGAGGAATTATTCAATGCATGGAGATGGGAATGAGTCTTTAGATATTAACGGGAGGGTGGACTAAAGTGATTCATAAAAAGAAATCCCCATTTAACATGAAACTTGGATCCCATAGTAGGAAAGACCAAGGCTGCAAAGGTTTCTCCTCTGTTTTTCAAGTTGCTTTGACTGACCGTGTTGGATGGCCCTTTTTCCTTTTTTGTGTTGTTATCCGAAATTTACCCCAAAGTGAATTTCGATAACTTGTATAGTTTCTTTAAACTTGAATAGGCAGAAATGGTGAAAACACAAAAAAATTGATTTTGAGGCACCCCCTTACTTTTCTCTAATTTCCGTATTCAAGAAAACTATAAGGAGTTAGCAAAAATTTGCTAAAATTTTAGAGAAATGAGGAAAAGGCCTATTTTATTGTATTGTGGGTCTGGGGGCTGCGGGTGGAACAATTGCGGATGGAACTAGGGTTCCTCGTCCTCGACTTGGGTCCGAAATGATAAGGAAAAAATTATTCGTGGATAAATCGGGTCCCGAAAGCACAGGGAAATCAAAGTTCCATTGGACCATTAGTTCCCTAAAATCCTAATTTACCCGATTTGCAAAGGAATTGAAGCGGATTCAATGTATTGCGGAAAAGGTGGAAGTTCCGGCCCAGGCGGTCTAGGTTCCATTAGGCCACAAGTTCCCCTAAAATTGATTTACCCCATTTGAAAAGGAATGGAAGCAGATCAAATGTATTTCAAAAAAAGGAGGAAGTTCGAGGCCTAGGTGGTCCAAGTACTGTGGGGACATGAGTTCCCCACAGAGGCAAAATTGCCGCACATCGAGGAGACAGAGTGCATCACGGATGAAGCAGAGTTTGGAGGCCCAAAAGACCCTAATACCCCATTACCATGAGTTCTCCAAAAACCCGCAATACCCGCATATCAAAGTGAAGGGGGTAAAAGGCCAGTATGTGGATTATGAGAGCCCACGTGGAACACCCCGACCCTGAACTTCAAACGGGCATAAATTTTGACCCGAGCTCCGATTTTGACAAAATTGGACTTTTCGGAAAGCTCTCGACATCCTCTACACAAAAATACTATATTTATTATTTTTAGTAAGGGTAGGTGGGTGAAAATAAAATAAACATCTCCAGCTCTAAAAATTTAAATGTTCAATCCCGTAAAATGCAAGAAATCCTAGAAAACTCAAAATAGTTGCTCACACTTAGAGGGTCATAACTTGAGAAATTTTCAACATATTTTCACAAAATTAGTCTCGTTGGAATCGTGGTTCCAAGCCCAATACACAAAAATCAAGAAATGTAGAAATTGATGAAGTTTTGATGGTGATTTTTAAGGAAAATGATCCCAGTTCTGTTTGGTTGTTGAAAAGTGGTTGGAGAAGCATTTAATGAGCATGGGAAATCATTCTTCACTATTGTAAGTTATGGGGCACCTTGAGATTGCTTCTATAGGTCCAAAACCACCAACCACACTCATTTATCATGACATGAAATTCATGGGAAAGTGAATTTCGGGAATTGCATCCCCTCTTGCTCTGCTCTCAAAATTTTATAAATGATGTGTTGGGTTCATTTTAGGAGAGGATAGTTTGAGTAGAAAAACTCTGTCATTTTGGTTTTGTGATGCCAATGTGTTGCATGCCTTTATAGTTGATTCCTTGCATAGTGATCCAAGCCTTCCCTTTGTAATAGATTGGACTATACATATTAATGAAACAATAAATGCAAGTTTGTGGATGTATCTTCCCTTGCTATTTTTTTTTGCATTATCCTTTCCTCTCTAATATTATTGAAGATATTTGTGTCTACTCTATGATCTTATAAGGGTCTATTATTATTGTGTATGCATGAAAATGTGTTATGAATGCTATTGTTAGACTGTGGAGAACTGTCATCACCCTCCTTGATTTGCATTTTGCTTCCACTTTCACACATTGGAGATTGTCCGCATTCCCTTGTTTTGGTGCATCACCTCTGTAGTGTATTTTTCCTTCATTTGCATGTTATTTCTCTCTCCCTAGTCTGTTGGAAATTATAGGATAGAGATATTTAGTAGCTTCATCTCAGTAAAGTAGTTTCCACTAGTATTAGGAAGAAGAACCAACTTTATCTAGTGGTCTATCTCGGTATCAAGTCCCACAACTTGGAGATAGTACACATGTTACCCAATCACACCATGAGCTCAAGCACGCACAATTTTGCAAATCGGAGGGTCTTATGATTAGGTGATAACAGTGCTTTTCGACTTCTTGTTTCTCTAGCTCATTTATTTGTTCCACCTTGGGCCTATTGGTCCTTGTCTCTTTTCTCTTTTTCTATGCCTTAATGTCTATATTTCGTTTGTACAGGGTTCTCAATTCCTTCAAAAAATTTTTACTATATCTAATAAAAAACATTATTTTTTAAAATACATATTTCTATACCTGACTACCATCTCCCCAAAATTGGATTACAAACAATCGTTAATAGATTTGGGAATGACTTGAAGTGTCTTATTGAAATTTGTTTCAACTAGTACAAACCTTGGTTCAACATGTAACAACTCATCTCCCGTCAATAGTTTCCCATTGATCCTCTCAACAATCGATAGAAATTTTGATCTTATGAACATGTTTCAAAGAGAAGATTCACCAAAATTTGGGTATCCATTATTGAACCCAAGAAAGATCACTTCCTCTAGTGCATTCTTCATCAATTTTTCCCTATCGGATCTCACCTAGTTCATCTTAGCATGGCTACCCCACATGTTCTTGCGACAACCATCTAAAGTCTATTAAACACATCTTTTAGCTATGCAAGTGTGATCAATATGATATTTATTGGATTCATACTATTTTTTAGCCTTTCCAACATGAGATGTTAACATTGAAAAATGGTGCTTTTAGGGGACTCAACCATACTCTTAAAACAATACATGCAAAATTGGCACATGTTTAGTTTTGAACTTCTTTATCAATTATGGAATGATTAAATTGATGCTAATTTCAATCACATTGTTATTGAAGTGAGTATATTATGTTGCTAATGGAATTAAGGTGCTCTTTACCGTCACCCTCCTAATTCAAGTCCATTAAAATGGAGAAAGTGCGCCTAGAGGCAACACATATCCAATAGTTGTTTGATATTTGGGGTAATGTACCGTTTTTTTGTTAGTGGAATTCGTTCAAACGCACCTTGCCATCATTCTCCTCCTTGGGATCATGGTAATGATTTGTGTCAAAGATCTCATTCTTGCAATAGATGTTGAAGTGTCTCCCAGGTATGATCGATATGAGTGCTCAAATAAATATTGACCCATATTAGCATTTAGAGAAGAATGTATGAAGGTGTTTTGTGGTAGTATTAAATAACCTAGTAATTAAATGTTTTAAATGGCATCACATCTATTTATATAGGTGACATATTATCTTGTGGTTTTTAATTTTGTTTTAAAAATAGAGATTGTTAGGTTATGGTCATTTGGTGGCATTTATGTCTTAAAAATATGGATTGGTATGCAATAAACTGTTTATAAATTCCATGTATAATGTGATAATTTTTATATATGTTGACGTGTATATTGATATTATTAATAGGTGGATAATGTTTTAGAAAGAAAATTAGCATAAAAATATCAAAAAGTTATAATCTGATTGAACAAAATGTGACATTTATACCATCCACCAAAATACAAATTTTGAGAGTATGTTTTTTATATTCATTTTTCCGTTCATGAAACGAAAGTGCTATGCCATACTTCCTCTATTTTTTAATGGTAGGATAAATAAATGAGCCATCCCACAAGTGTGTCAAATATCCATACCACACGTTGGTAACCTTTTTATATGACAAATGAGGGATACTTTCCCACCCACACAAAAATTCTAAAAATTAATTATTGAAGACACTTTTAACTTTCAAACTTATATTTTCCATTTGAATAATTTGCAATACTTCAATAAATAAATGGATCCCACTTATGCCAATTTCCATACCACATGTTGCTGACCCTATTCCAATATGCCGAACCTTTCCCAACTACTAAAAAATTGCAAACCTTGATAATTCGTGAGAAGATAATATACGTTTTAAAAGTCAAGTAATTAAATGGACCACCCATTTATACCAATTTGCACAAACGAATATTTTCCCACCTCCACAAAAATTCCAAACAATTATTTTTAATTTTCATCGAAAAAGTCAAACAAATAAATGAAACACCCCGCATATGCCAATTTCCCTCGTTGTGTGACCCTCTTCCCAATTCCCATATATCACAAAAAAGCGATACTTAGCCTGTTGGCTGTCGCAAAATATTTTGCATCATTTGATTTTCCTTGCTGCAACGTTCAGGATGCCAATATCTTTATTTTCCTGCCTGCGTGGTGATATACGTGTGGTCTACTCGTATTTGTGTCTGTGTCTGTGTGGCCTGGGTTTACTCTTTAGAGGTGCCAATGGTCTTTCAGAAGATGGCGTCACTCTTATACAGCTTAAACACTCTTTGCAGGGACGTGCTCATCCTGATTTTCTTCCAAACTGGACCAACACCTCTGATCCCTGTTCCTGGCAAGGTGTCGAGTGTGCAACTACTAATTCAACCACAGGAAAGGGTATGGTTATTTCACTTTCTCTGCCCGGCAGAAACCTATCCGGGCATCTTTCTTCAACAATCGGGAGGCTCAACGGGTTGGAGAAGCTGGACCTATCAGGCAACACATTATATGGACATGTTCCTCCTGAATTAGGTAACTGCACCCGCCTTCAGCACCTAAATCTCTCAAATAACTATTTGAGCGGTGTTATCCCGTCAAATCTAGTCAACTGCAGCCTACTAACCGATTTAGACCTCAGTTCCAATAACATCTCTGGTTCCATTCTTCCAGAATTGGGTCAACTATCAAGTCTGTCCAAGCTTTTGTTATATAATAACAATCTGTCTGGCCCAGTGCCTGCTACTCTTGGTAAGCTCCCAAATCTTCAACTTCTAAGGGCTGGGAGGAACTACTTTACCAGCTCCTTACCGCCTGAAATTCTCAACTGCACCAAGCTTGCATATCTGAGCTTTGTCGCCTCCAATTTGAAAGGCATAATTCCATGGGAAATTGGCAAATTGGAAAGGCTGGAAAAGTTGTTTCTCTTCGATAACAACTTAAATGGTTTTATTCCTCCGAGCATTGCCAATTGCAGCAGCCTGGCAGTGTTTGCTATTTATAATAATAGTATAGGAGGTCCCATTCCAAGAGAATTTGGCGTTCTCAGTCACCTACGAAATCTCTGGATCTACAACAATCTTCTTTCAGGTCGCCTTCCCCGTGAATTGGGCAACTTGGTTGCCTTGGAAGAGATAGATGTACAACACAACAATCTTGTTGGAAGTTTGCCAGAAGAAATAGGTAAGTTGAAAAGGTTGAGTATTCTTAATCTTCCTTATAACAATCTGTCAGGCACAGTCCCAGCATCCTTTGGGAATCTTTCAAGCTTACAAATATTGGATTTGCAGCACAACCAGTTAAACGGATCCTTGCCTGAAGGAATTGGTTATCTTCCAAATCTAACTAAGCTGTACATCAGCAGAAACATTTTTCAAGGTCCGCTGCCTGCATCACTCGGAACGCTCAGCAAATTGGAGATCTTAGATGCCTATTCCAATCGATTTAGTGGGGAATATCCCCCTGGAATATGTAGGGCAGGGAAACTTACAATTCTCAATCTTTATGATAATTCTATGGTGGGAAATATTTCTGGTCTTCTCAGGGACTGTGTTTCTCTGCAAAGAGTTCAGCTCCAAAAAAATCAATTCACAGGCAACATTCCTTCAGATATTTCTAAGGTCTCTGGACTGTACTATCTGGACATTTCCTTTAACAAAATTGAAGGAGAAATACCAGGTGAGGTGGGTGAACTTAAGAACCTCACCAATCTCCTCCTTTGTGGAAATAAATTAAATGGATCCATTCCTCCCCAAATTGGGGATCTCACGAACTTGGGCAGACTCAATTTGAGTGACAACCAATTCAGGGGAAACATTCCTTCCCAAATTGGAAGCCTCAGCAATCTAATAAATCTAGATCTCAGCCGGAACTATCTTGGAGGTGCCATTCCTCAACATTTTGGCATCAATTTATCCTCATTATTATTTCTAAATATAAGCTCAAACACATTGAACGGAAGTATTCCCGTGTCCCTTGGAGATTGCTCGAGTTTGATAGAGTTAGACATGTCCAGAAACAGATTTGAGGAGTCCATTCCGAGAGAATTAGGAAAGCTGGTGCATCTGCAATCTCGTTTGGATCTCAGTTGGAACAGGCTATCGGGATCTCTTCCGTCCGAGATCGGAAATTTGGTCGTTCTGGAATCATTTGACGTCTCCCACAACCAGCTCTCAGGCCAGATTCCAGCAGCTTTGGTAGGAATGCTGAATCTTAATCAGTTCAACTTTTCATTTAATAAATTTGAAGGAAAAATTCCTCAGTTAAAAGCTTTCTCTCAAGGTCCAGCAAGCGCCTTTGAGGCCAACCAAGGATTGTGCGGCCCACCCACTTCCAATGCCTGCGCTATGTTAAAAGGCCCTGTTTCTGGCCAAAAGAAAAAATTGGGCATAGTAGGCATTGTAGGTATTACAGTTGCTGGCATGGTAGGTATTACACTTGTAATTATATTCTCCATATATTACCTGGGCAAGGGAAGCGCACAGAAAGAAGAGGAGAATGGGGACATCAATTTTGGCCCACGCGGACATGGAATTCCGTATCAGTACCAAGACATCGTCGAAGCCACAGAGCAATTCAGCGACAAGTATTTGATTGGCTCTGGCGCCTCCAGTAAAGTTTACAAGGTGAACCTGGCTGAAGAAGAAGAAGGCAACAACAGTGCGGTGGCTGTTAAAATATTTAATTCGGATGGGGATGACAACAGTTTGAGGCGGGAGGTGGAAGCTCTCAAGTTCGTCCGCCATAGAAACATAATGCGTTTACTGGGCTACATCAACACAAACATTCTGGTCTACCCATACATGAGCAAGGGTTCTTTGCGGGAAGCATTAAAATCCCGAAAACTGGAGTGGAGAACTCGCTATGAGATTGCTTTGGGAATAGCGCAAGCCCTCAAATATTTGCACCATGATTGCCGCCCAGCAATTGTTCACCGTGACCTGAAATCCGCCAATATTCTGCTGGATGATGACTATACACCATACATTGCAGACTTCGGGCTTGCAAGGTTTATTGGAGACCAATCCACCCAGGGTGAATCCAGTAGCTACTCTGTTTCTGCTGGAACGCCTGGTTATATGGCCCCAGGTATGGTTTCTGGCTATACTTGTCATTCTTTCTGTTAAATTCTGTAGAAATGGTTTCAATCTCATGTCAAGGGTTTTAACAGTACTGCGAACCCTGGACTAGAAAGCACCAGTAACTTATTTAGCCGATTTTTGCAACTCTTTTCTTTGGGTTTTGGTGTAGAATGTGGTTATGGCGTGAAGGTTTCCAGCAAGCAAGATGTTTTCAGCTTTGGCGTTGTGCTTTTGGAGCTGATTACTGGCAGGGCAGCCATATTGGAAGAGGAAGGAGAAGGAAGCCAAAGCTTGGTTGAATGGGCTGTCGTTATGAGAAAAAGTAATGAGGAATGGATGGATCCAGAGCTGCGAGAAGATTACGACGCAATAGCAGTGGAAGTTGAGAAAGTGAAGTGGATCGCCCTCATTTCCACTCAATCTTCCCCACGACAGCGGCCATCGATGCGTAAAGTAGCAGACCTCCTTTCTCCATCTGCACCAATATTTTCTCTCTTTTATTAAGTATGGACCATGCTGTACTCCGGTTAGATCACATCCCTCGCGCCTCCTGTTCCTCGAAGTTACCGAGAGTTTCGTTTAGGAAATTTAATTTCCATAAGATTATTGATACTGTGAGTGATTGTGAGCTTCAATATTTTCTTCTAATATGTAATTAATTGTTTCAGTTTTGATAGGGATTATTCTTCAGTTTAGTCACCTATTAACTTAGGGTGTTCAAGAGATTGTACTACACGAGATAATTTATTTATTTTCCTTCGGTTTAATCAAATTCTTTATGATTAAAACCGTGTTCAATGGGTAAGGACAATGTTTATGAGTTTTTTGTTTTTTTTATTGAAACAATGTTCAATGAGTAAGTCCCTGAACATTAGCGGGCTATTTAAGAATCAAGCATCTTCACCATTGAGTCAATAGTCATTTGATTGAATTATTTAGTTTTTGAATGTATATATAGATATTTAATTTTGGTATGGAACCAATTAATTACATGGTGCTAATGTACCTATTATTTTATAAATCATTAGTTAAAATTAGATTCATAGGGTCATTGTTTTTTTTTTTTTTTTGTGACTCTTAATATTTTCTTTTTTAATTCCTTGCACCCTTTTTTTTTTTTCCTTTTCCGACTCTATGTTCTTCTCTATTTAAAACTATATTTTTTCTTTCTTATACAATTTCTCTCTCTATTTCTTAATTTTGTCCCTTCTCTTCCAAGTTTGCATCTTTACTACGGGGTTTTTTTAGTGGCAAATATTCCATTTTAGAAAAATTTGAAAAGGCAAATTTTCTAGCGCAGGTCATTGACATGTTCGCCTAAAAATTACAGTTTAATTTTTTTAGGGGTCGGCTTTGCCTACCCTTGAAAATATCCCCTATATAATCCTAGATTATTCGCTAAGTAGAACACTACTAGCTCACTCATACCACCTGGGGGCATATCTATTATCAAGTACAATAAACTTGCGAAGCAATAGAGGTCAATACACAAAGTGTAGTTTTATAGATATTCATCATATTTGCATTCAAACGAAAAGGATTGTTCTCACACGCCCGATAAGAAAGTTCCACTAACGCGGGACAAGGAGACTCTATTGACACGTGAAAAGGAGAGTCTGTTGACACATGACAAGGAGATTCTATTGACGTGCGACAAGGAGAGTCTATTGACGCACGACAAGGAGAGTCTGTTGACGTGCGACAAGGAGGTTTATTGACATGTGACAATCCTGTTTTGTTGATGCATGACAAGAGGGCTAAGGCTACGAACATGCGACAGACGGACAACACCCTCGCTGATGCGCGACAACAAGGTTATTGTCACACGACAACAAGTTTGTTGTCACGCTACAGTAACCTTATTGTCACACGACAGAGGTTTCTTGTTGCACAATAGCAACTTTGTTGTCACACAACAAAAAATCTCATGTTGCGCGTCTGTAGATTTTCGTCACACGACTTGAAAATGAAATCTTAATCTTTCGGTGAAAAAGTTACACACAAACCCCAAAAATTCACCTTCCCAAAGCAAAAGCGGTTTCCGGGATATTCACCGGGATTTTCCACCTCCGATTCCCCATAGGTTTGTTAAAGTGAACCCTACTTTACTAGTTATTTTCAAGAACCATTACAATAAGGTTCTAATCGTCCATAACCATAGCTATGGTTCTAGCACTCTTTTTGGGTACTCAACCCATGACTTGTAATGAGGTGTACGGTGTGTCAAATTGACAATAGACAACTATATCCCAATCAAATCATACAATATTCAATGGCCACACAATATTGCTCACATTACAATTTTTTTCTCATTCATTCAAAATAATTACATGGCAACAAGTTATACTGCAACTTACTAACAATCTCTTTGACTTTGGTTGAGAGCCTTCTATGCTACTTTGATATTAAGAATATGCTTCCATACTTTAAGCTATAGCCTAAGGATAACTACTTTACTTTATAGAACTTACAAAAAATGAAAAATATTCCTTCCATATATAAACTAAATATTTGAACCCTTTAAAGGATCTAACCTTTGGCTTATATAGTCCAAGAGGCATTATAAGAAACTATCAATGTCCCTAGAGATTTGAGTAACACTTGAAACATAAAGTTGCATGTTACCAATTAATTTGGAAGCATCCATTCAAATGCAACAACCATGTGACATGGCATTAGAACTCAAATTATTTTAGGGATTTCTTATCATTTTTGTAGATGTGGTCTCATATGTTTTTAAAAGTCATTTATCTTGTATACAACATGTCCAAGAAAGGTGGAAGGAATTAATTTTTCGTACCTTCCAGGAATTTGGCATGCATCCAAGGTAGTGTGTGATGATGCAAACACTCAACATGCTATAAAATACCTCCTTGACATAGAGAATTGGATGCTTTATGATGGGATAAGATTGATCCTCACCCATTCTCTAATTTTGAGGATCAAATTTAGGTCTGCACATAAGATGAAGATACTGAAGGTGGTCATAGGAGTGCAAGAGTTACAATTGTAAAGGACATTTACCCTAACCCTAAGATAGTTATAGTTTTCCAAGTCTTATATCTAAGATAAAGAGAGGTATAAAACTTTTATTTAGAAGATGGGTAGTGTTATCCAAAATTTACCCCCCAGGGTAATTTTGATAACATGCATCAGAATATTCAAGTCCCAGGCACATTGATTGATTCAGAGCAAACATCATGTTTCTGAGGTTCCCTCAGATATTTTTCTAACTCCCCTGGCCAAAGAAGGAAGGAGCAAGCTCTGAGAAAATGCGAAAAATGGTTGCAGAAGGCAAGTAGGTTGATCCGAAAAATTGTGAAAATCGGCTAAGTCCTAGTCCTAGGAGCAATTGGGACATTTGGGACAAAAATGCGCGGATCGGCCGAAAAGCCTCCAGGCGGCCCAAATAGCAATTGGGACATTTGGGACAAAAATGCGCGGATCGGCCGAAAAGCCTCCAGGCGGCCCAAATAGCATTTGGGACAATCAGGGATCAGGGGTACAAGCTGGCGCGAAAAGCCAATCCGCCGAAAGAGGAAGAAAAAAGAGCCGCGACTAACCGCCAAAGTCGGGACATTTGGGCCGTCATAAAGACGCATGGGAAACCGAGCCAATCCAAGGTGAAAAAGGTCAAGGCAGTCTGGTCGGGGAAAACTTTCAAAACACGATTTGAGACATTTTGGGACAAATGGACGCGAACAGAAGAAAGGCATTCGCACGAAATCAAAGCACAAGGAGCACTAAGCATTTGGGACATCTGGGATTTTGAAAGATGCGAAGGACGCGAAAGAGCCGGCGGGGCCGAGAACCAACCGAGATCACGCCACGTGTCTCAAGGAAAAGTCAAAAGTCAAAGGGCAAGTTTTAAAGGGTCGGCGCGAACCAATGGGATAGTGCCACGTGTCCCGGTTAGGGGCCTGACAAGGAAATTTCAAAGGAAAGCCCGCGAAGGCGGTAGGAGAGAGAATTGCTCATCCAATCAGCACGTGCCACGTATCATCCAGGTGGCGGGCGTGGGAAAGATTTCAAAACACGCTTTTGATAGATGTCACTTCTGTTTGTGCCCTAAATCTTGGCTATCGCCATAACTTTCGACCCAGGCTCAGATTTGCACGTTCTTTATATCAAGAAAGCTGATGAAATTCTCTACACGATTCCGGGGTCAATCTTGCATTTTGGAGTAGTCGGAGGAGAAAATCGAGATACAGCTCGACGTGTGTTCATGGCCGAAATGACATTCCAGTGACCATTTGAATTGCCCATGCGTAATGGGTCGCATTCTCCTGTAATCTGGTCAAAGTGACAGGGTATGGGTTTGTAAGGTTCTCCATGCCATTTTAATGCACTGCATATCAAGAAGAATGGGCTCCCATGCCTTTGTATGTTTCGTCCACAGGCTCGACCCATGCAATGTAAATGGCGATTTGGCTCATTTTGAAGAAGGGGTTCATTCTTTCTCGCTCTGCCCTCCCTTCTTTTCTTCTCTAGGGTTAAAAATGGAGTTCGAGCCTCCTCCTTGCTCTGTAATGGCATTTTTGCCTCTTATTAATCTCGATGATGTTCTGTGCAAACTTCCCTCGGAGCAACAAAACGTGTTTTTGATGCATCTGTCCATCCTTTCTCGTTTTTGCTTGTTCTCTTCTTGCCTCTCTTCATTGGACGGAAGAGTATCTGTGCATGTTTGAATGTTCATTGCGGGTTTGGAGTGTGTTCATATGGAGTTTTGGGACATTTTCCGTGTGAAATCTATCCTTGGGCACTGTGATGCGTCATCCTCCATCCTTCCCATTGCTCACCTCTCTTTGTCCCATGGCAGTTTTGATAGATGTCCAACATTCTCCTTCTGACGGTGTATCACCGTTTTAGTGTAGGCTTTTCTTTGTTTTCCTTCTCTTTCTACCCCCTGTCTCCTTGCAAGTTAGAATAGGATTAGGATTTAAACCTTTGTAGTTTTGTATAAGATTCTATAACTAAGTCGGAGGAGTTTGAGGAACCAACCTCTAATCTGGAGATTCCTCTCTCGAGTTTCACAAGTCCCCACGCTTGGAGAGAGGTTTCCATGTTGTGCAATCACACTGCTTGGATGTTAGAGTGATCAACCTAGAAGCTTGATCTGCATCCGGGGGTCTTTGTGATTTTGCACTTGGCTTTGCTCTTGCAGTTCACTTTTCGAGGGCAAGGGACCTTAGAGGTCTTTCACTTCATCTTTTTTCGAGTTGATGTGTTCATTCATCTAGCAGAAGATTTCAGCCTTTGAGGCACTTGCAAACACATCTCGGACTCCATCCTAACTTCAACAACCCATCTCTTAAGTTGCGAAAAAGACCTTCCTTTCCATTCATTTCCATCCATTTTCATCCATCTTTCTTTCCATCCCCTTCATTCTTTTCCATTCCATGAAGTTGTGCAATCATGACTTCATTTCCATCATGGAATTCACATCAACAACAGTATATTCCACCTCCAACATGTTTTACAAATCCTCCAAATCAGCATTTGAGCATTCAAGATTAGTATGCATACCCATATGAGCAAAGCGCCCGCAGTCGGTTTGGCTATGGAGCTTTCAAGAGCAAGGGTGTGCATACAATGCAAGAACCATCGAGATCCAAGATGCTTTCATGCATTGGAGAAAATCCAAAAGATGGAGGTGGGGATAGTGCGATCCCGAATTCAAGCACAAATGAAAGCTTTTTCGGAATCGGTTATGGAGCACCCCGTCCATGGGTGGGACCTTTTCCCGAAGGCATTACACCCCTCGGAGAAGCTTGACTTCATGATTGCAACGCTGCCTTTGCTTGAAATGAAAGTGGATTGAAGAAATAGAGGTGTATGAGAGAAGTATTCGAAAAATTGAACCTTGTCACAATGGGTAAGCACACCATCTCATGCCTTTTCTTTTCCTCTTTCCCAATGCTGTTTCATTTCAGCAAAATGATGTCAAGTTTCAAAATCTCCATCTGCTGTCCCAAGTGTTGAATCCATTCCCCATCCCCTAGTCTTCCACCCATCTCAATTCTTCTTTCCTTTTCCCTTCCAAACAGTCATTCCCTCCACAAGAGCTAACGAAATACCCCTCCTCCAAAGAAACAAGAGATTTCACCTCCTCCACCACCACACAAAATTGTCAAATCAGTTGAGTTTCAGCCCATTCCTCCTTTTGCATTCCCAATTCCATGTGGGGAAGAAGAAATTGAAAAAATCAGTCATCAAGGCAGCAAGAGGAAGAGGCCAAGGTTGAACAAATGGTGGTTAGGACTGAATTGGTTGCAGGCAGAAGAAGAAGATCTTGCAGCCCCCACTTGCCCTCTAGAGCGTGAGAATGAAGAGTTTGACTTGAAAAACTTCATGCTTGGAGGAAAAGTTCAATCAAGAGCAAGATTGCCTTCAAACATTGGAGGAAGGAGAAG
The DNA here is from genome assembly GCA_018340775.1 of Taxus wallichiana var. yunnanensis. Lineage (NCBI taxonomy): Eukaryota > Viridiplantae > Streptophyta > Pinopsida > Cupressales > Taxaceae > Taxus > Taxus wallichiana. Next base: position 76,937,148 of record CM031237.1, on the reverse strand, counting down.
CTGCTCCAAATCCAAAAGAAGAGGAGCACAATCTAGGCGTGAAGGAGAAAGTGCGAGATCCAAGGGCTTTGAGCACAAAGCGAGGCTACAGAGAACCTTCGCTTCTTCTTTCCACTTCATCTCTCTCAAGTTCTAGTACTGAAAAGGAGTTTGATCTCTCAAACTCAATATTGGAGAGTGAAGGAAACTATGGTGGTCAAGTTGCGAGATCAAGAGGACACCATGGAGGAAGTTGAAAATGAGTAGCGGATGTTTGCAATGAGAGACAATTTACTGCCTGATTTGGAAGGATTCATTGTCAGTTTTGATGGAGAAGATCCGGTTGAGTTTTCACCATTCTCTCTTTCATCATCCACATTCCAAACACAAGAAACTCAATTTTCTTCATGCCATGAAGGAGAGCTTTTATTTGCAGCAACCTTTGAGATATCTCGCATCTTATAGCAGATTTCTTTGGAATCAAGATTGGAAGATTTTAATCTTCCATGTTCTTCATCGGAGGAAGAGAAAGGACGAAAGAATTCCACCATTTCTTCCACACCATCCACCCAGAGAGGGATGTCTCACAAGAGAACTCCATTCTTGGAGTTGAAAATCACAAGATCTTTCTTCGAAATGGGCATACTCAACGGATCGAGACCTTGCCCAATCGTGTATTTGGCTTCATTGGAGCCAAAGGAGAAGCCCAACCCGGTCATGCTCACTTCGGGCATGAGGATGAGCTCTGAAAGTACCAAGGATCAGTGTCATACCTCTCCAATCCAAATGCGAGCAACTAAAAGAGGTATTGGATTTTTTAGTTGATACCTTGATGATTTGGATAGAAGACCATTCTTGTTGATTTTCCATCCATCCAAACAGCCATGATCGAATGCGAATCAATTGCATGGCTGCCAATTTTGAAGAAAGGAAGCTATTTCTCACAACCGGTTCGGGGTTTGTTTAGCTTGCCTTTGCTTCCAGCTTAGAGTAAAGTAGGTAGACTTGCTTTTTGAAGAAGTGCTTGTGCACACTCTGCATGTTCCATTCTTGGAGCATGTATGATTTTCGATTTTGTACATAGTTTTTGGTGTTTGCTTTGGTTTTGCTCTTGCACAGTTCTTTTCGGTGGCATTTTGGTGAGAACAACTCCATGTCCGGTGGGTTTCAAGTGGCTCGAAGGGATATTTTCAAAGTTCGAGATCAGTTTTCAGGCCTACTCATGACTCCATGCCCAATGGATTGCTTGAGCTAATGATCATTCATCTAAGCAAACACTGCATGACCCCACTGATAGTCATGGCTGTTATCCAAAATTCACCCCCGGGTGGTGTAATTTTGATAACATGCATCGAGATAATGTTCAAGTCCCAGGTGCACATTGATTGATTCGAGCAAACATCATGTTTCGAGGTTCTCTCGATTATATTTTTCTAACTCCCCGGTCAAAGAAGGAAGGAGCGAAGCTCGACGAAAAATCGCGAAAAAGGTTGCAGAAGGCAAGTAGGTTGATCCGGTCATGTGTCGAGAAAAATTGTGAAAATCGGCTAAGTCCTAGTCCTAGGAGCAATTGGGGACATTCGGGACGAGAAATGCGCGGATCGGCCGAAAAGCCTCCAGCGGCCCAAATAAGCAATTTTTGGGACATTTGGGACAGAATCTGCGCGGATAAGCCGAAAAGCCTCCCAGTGGCCCAAGTAGCTCGAGCATTTAGTAGCATTTGGGACAATGGGGACAACACCCTCGCTTGGCGGTGCGAAAAAGCCGATCCGGCCAAAAGGGAGAAAAATTGGCTAAGTCCCGCTTTCAAGAAAGTATTTGGGACATCCATAGGACAAAAGGCGCAAGAACTTCTGATTCGCGCGAAATCAATACAAGGAGCACTAAGCATTTGGGACATCACATGACTTGAAAACGCCGAAGGGCGCGAAAGAGCTTCGGCAGGGCCGAGGACCAACCGAGATCACGCCACGTGTCTCAAGGAGAAAAGTCAAAAGTCAAAGGGCAAGTTTTAAAGGGTCACCAACCAATGGGATAGTGCCACGTGTCCCATGGGGTAGGTGTGTTAAGGGAACCCCACAAGGAAATTTCAAAGGAAAGCCCACGAAAGACGGAGGAGAGAGAATTGCTCATCCAATCAGCACGTGCCACGTGTCATCCAGGTGGCAGAGCGCGGGAAAGATTTCAAAACACGCTTTACTTTGTTTTGTGCCCTAAATCTTGAGTATCGCCATAACTTTCGACCCGAGCTCGGATTTGCAATGGGTCGTTCTTTATATCAACGGAAAGCTGATGAAATTTCTACATGATTCCAGGGTCAATCTTGCGTTTTGGAGTAGTCAAGGAGAAAATCGAGATACGGATCTGACGTGTGTTCATGGCAAAAATGACATTCCAAATGTGTATTTAATGCTATAAAATAATGCGGAATGGGTCGCGTTCTTTTAGTAATCCGGTCAAAGTGACAGGGTATGGGTTTCCTGTAAGGTTCCCCATGCCGTTTTAATGCACTTCCTTTGGCCGCAGTCAAGAAGAATGGGCTCCCATTTTTTTGTGACGTTTTTCCTGTCTCCTAGGTTTGACCCATGCAGATGTAGAAAAGGCCGATTTGGCTCATTTTAAAAAAAAAACATTTTGGGGCATAGCTTTGACTTCTTCTTTCACCTCCAATTATTGATTGATGATCACAACAAGGATCGAGACCTCTCAAGGATTGTAATAGTTTTCTTTTACCTCTCTTATAGGGTGTAATGCGTGTTTTGACATTGAAATGATAATGCAAGCTCTTTCTGTGAATGGGTTTCATATCTCATTTGTATTATTTGCTTGATTTCGATGCTAAATTATATTTTATCGATAACCTGTATGTTTTATGTTGTGAACTTTGGTCCGTGTCTATTTGCATGACAAATATGTTTCACCACTCTTTTGGTGCATCACCATCTTTATTTAGTTTCAATTTTTGCATTTCTACCTTTGGAGAATGTCTCATGCTTTAGAATAGGATTAGGATTTAAACCTCACCCATTCAAATAGTTTCTTTTAAATATAAGATCTAAGTCGAGGAGTTTGAGGAACCAGCCTCTAAATTTGGAGATTCCTCTCTCGGTTTCACAAGTCCCACGATTGGAGAGAGATTTTCCATGTTAATATGAATCACATTTAAGGATCTAGAGTGATCAACCAGAAGCTTGATTACATCCGTAAGGACATTTACCCTAACCCTAAGATAGTTATAGTTTTCCAAGTCTTATATCTAAGATAAAGAGATGTATAAAACTTTTATTTAGAAGATGGGTGGATAAAATCATGGGGTATAACATAAATAAGAAATAGATGTAGAATAAAGGAGACATATATTTACTCTAATATAAAGTAATGAATGATCAAAATCCAAATAATAAAATTGAATTAAAGGTCAAATAAGGGTTAGATATACATACATGTGGTGTGAATGTTTATGTATTGATCTTCCCAATAGATGACAACATCGATAAGGAACCACTATGGGTGGATCTAAGGGGAAATGAAGAAAGAAGGCCTCTATTCCTAGGTAACTATGGTGACCTAAATGTAAAAGTGTAATCTCTAAAACCTCAAGTCTAACAAAAAAATGTGAATATGTGCAAAAATGTCAAATATGTGATTGAGATGTAAAGATCTGATACTAAAATGACGAGACACGATAAGTATATATAGGTGTGAGTTTGAAATATTCCCAATGGGATCAACCACGATATAGAATAGGATTTCTAAAAATCAATTTTTGGAAAGCCCTAAAAATCTATTTTTAGTAATTATCAACCACTTTTAGTATTTTGCAATTTTGAGGGTCTCTGGAGCATTTCTAGAGTTTTGAAATTAGTGGCAATGAAAAAATTGGAATCATTGTTAAAAAATCCCTTGCCAAGTTCATCGCATGCTATTTCCAATGGTTATTAAGGTTGAAAAAATGGGTCAATGAGACTAAGAGATATGACCCGCATAAGGGCACTATATATTATAATAATAATAATAATAATAAGATAGATTTCATATTTTTCACTTGTCTTTTTGAATCCATTTCTAGGGTGGATACAAATGGTCTCCATGTAGGATGACCTTTTGGTTCCCTTATGAAACCCTTCATATTATATATTTATTATATTTTTCATCATATTCTCCTTGTATATCTATAAAGTAACTTGTTTTGAATAAATAGATAGATCTTCGAGCGTACATATCTCTTATAGAGTTTGCCAATTGGTATAAATTTGGAATTGGAATAAAATTAGTTTGTTTTTTGTTGTCATGCAAAATAGCTAGCATGAAAAATTGAAAATTTTAAACAAGAAAAATAATTGCCTAATTGAAAATTGGGCTTCCCAGTCACTTCCCATCCCTCCTCTGGCTAGCCTACCCTTAGTCCCACCCTCATCTAGGCTCAAAGAAATATTTTAAAATCATCATTCCACAAGTTTTAGTGTGTAGGAAGAGTGTCTAAGATGATTGATGAACTTAGTGGGTTTTGATGAAAGAAAACCCCTTCGAGGCAAAAGGACAATTTTTGGTCATTCTGCAGTTGATTGAACACCCTCTGAAAGCATTTAGGTAAAATACAAAGCATATGAGGGTAATTTAAGAGAACATTGAAGGCATCCAAGAAAATTTAGGAAAGTTTGGCTGTGAAAATTTGATTTAGGAGCAATTTGTTCAACAACGTGTAATCGGGATGTAGGGAATGAAATATCTAGAGATGAATGTTGTCTTCTCCGAATGATTTTAGGAGTTCCTGTACGAGTTAAGAAGAAAAAAAATACAATTAGAAATCTATTAAAATCTCTATAAGGTGGAAACAAATTTTTTTATCTAAGCCTTAAATGTTTACTAAGGTACTTAAAAACTCTGTAGCTGCCTCTTTTAGTTCAAGATGGAATAAGCCTAAATTTTACTATTGGAACCACCTTTATATTATAAACAACATATTACAAAGTGTTACATAGTAAGGGGGCGGGGGTCAGTGGGGCGGGAAAGAAGGCGCGACAGTGGTAAATTTTGATTTTCAAGAATAGTAAAGTCTCAATAATGGTTCCATTAATCTTAAAATAATTTTTGGAGTCAAAATCATATAAGGTTTGGCCCCAAAAACTTTTCCATGCTTTGGAGATGAAAACATTGGTTAATGCATACCAATTTAGACACGGGTAAAATATGCTTTCCCAAAATGGAAAAGTAGCACTTTGGACACTCTTATGTCCCCTATGAACACCAAGGGACACGAGGACAAGGGGAATATTAAATTTTTACCTTACTCACTCTTCAAGTCCCACTTTGGACTCCCAGGTGTCCAAGGTGTCCCCTCTGTCTGCAAATGGACAAGGGGACACCAAAGTCCACCTCCTTCTACCCCTAAGTAATAATTTAGTGTCATAGTTTCCCCTATGTCCTTATTGCACCAAAGTACAGCTTCCATCCTCCATCTGTCACTCTCTCGCTCCTTTACTTTCCCATGTGCACTCTCTCTCTTCCATTCCAACCATATAAATCACTCACCACAACTAAAAATCGTACAACATGAACTTACAAAAAAAACTCCTAGGAATACATTAAATAATTTTATAAAGTTTTTCACCACGTTCAAACACCAAAAACTCCTTTTGTGCCCTAAACATCAAAATCTTGTTTTGCTCATATCTTGCAAACCCCAACTTTGTTTTCCACAAGATTTTGACAATAGATTACTCATGAAAACGCCATTGAGAAGAGTGCTTACTTTCCACCATTGATGCAATAAACTATTTTTACATCCACATGATATTACCAATCATAAATAACATTTTTTCAGATATACAAAAACTTAACAAGCGAAATTTCTTGAGAATTTGAGAAAAGCATCCCAATCCAAAATGGAAAATTTTGAGACCAATTTTGTTAATATCCGAAACCCATAAGACTACTTTATATTTTTACTATGTGTCTACCTGTATTCTACTAGAAATAGTAATCCCGAGAAAAATATGTTTTTAGTACCTTAGTTCATTCCTCCGAGGTAAAAAACTCAAAAAATGGCAAATTGATGAAATTGTTAAAATAGATGGAATTTAGAGTGGTTTTGAAATTTGAAATGATTTGTTTTTATATCTTCGGTGTATTGAAATTCTTTATGATAGAAACTTATATAATAATTAATTATAATGTTTAAGAGTTTGTATTATTTAGTTTTTGAATGTATGTATAGATATCTAATTTTGGTAAGGATTAATTAATTGAATGGTGATATATCTTAGATTATTTTATAAATTATTGGTTAAACTTAGATTCAAGTGGTCGTTGTTTTATACTTTTATTTTTTTAATTATTGTTTACAACTCTATCCTTTTTTACTCTATGCTCTATAACACCCGCATTTTCCCACATAAATCCTTGAGAAACACGATAGCAAATAGAAAAAATTATGAATAATTTTTTTTTGAAAGGTTCTGAGCCTTAGCTAGGATTCTAATTAAATCCATATTATAAAATTTTAAACTATTATATGGCAGTCAAGACTAAAGTAAAAATAATTACTAATTGACCCAACCCTATTAAAATATTTTGATTTAATTTTCCCTATTAAGTTCCATTATTTGCTTAATTCAAATATTAATCCATTTTACCTTTTGTTATTTAGCCTCTTATTAAATCTATTTAATGAATGGCCCCAAATTAAATTCAAAATTTTATTAGGTAATATTAATAATCTCCTAGTTTAAAATAAATCATATTAACATGGTTTAATACCCAAAGTGTCAAGGGTACACAACATGGTCTAACCCCTTAGGCCCCATTTAACATTACACACACATATTTTTATTTAAAACATTCCCACTTAAATACCCCATCACTTAAGTGATGTAGGGTTCATCCTACACATCCTTAGATCTAATCTTTCTCAGCCCTTAGATTTAGGTTTGGCAAAAGTAACCCTAGAAATCCTTATGGAATGCCATATATTAATTTTCTAAATCTAATCTCTCATTTCTCTTTGTTTGGACTTGTAGGTTAAGGAAGGAGGCAAGAAGATGTAGCCATGGAAGGAAGCTCAAGCACTTGGGTGATTGCTCACAAGAAGAGTTAGTTTTAGCATTCTCTCTCCTAGGGTTTGCTTATTTTCTACATGTCTTTTTTTTCTTATTCTTTTCCATCTCATTTGCAAAGAAATTACCCAAATCGAGTTGTGGGTATTTTCCCAATATATTCTCAGTTTATTTTGAGTTTTGGGTTATAAATCAATATATATAAACATTGTATTCTTATTATTTGGTTGTTTATATATTAATAAATATATATATATATATATATATATATATATATATATATATATATTTATTCACACACACACACATATTTATATACATTTTAATATATTACTCATATTTTAAGCCCATTTTAAAAGTTGATTCAACCAAAAATTAGCCTATATATATATATATATATATATATATAAGGAAAAACCTAATGAGACAAGCTCAAAGTGGTCATGGTCAAGAATTCATGGTTCGGTTTATGCAAAGGCCGAGACTAATGGCAGCTCACATGTTAAAGTGGATCGGTTAAAAGTTTAGAGGAGGGGGTTTTGGTATTACGGTGGAGGCTACAAATTGGGGGTGGGTTCGGTGCCCTCTCCCAACCTTTTTAATAAAAACACTCCCATAAAAGCTGCATGCCCACTATGACCCAAACATTAGATTTTTTTTGGTATAAAACCTAATCACTTTTCAAACAAGGCACATTTCCCAATGTCTACAATAAAAATTTAGTTTATTGATGTTTTTAATATATATATATATATATATATATAAATGTATTCATATTAATTTTTTTTCCCCATCAAATTCTACCTCAACATCAGAAAATACGTGGTCTCCTTTGATTGGATGAGGAATGGTGGGTTTATTTTATAAACTTGTCACTTTTGGCTACTTTGGCAAAATATTGAACTCGCCCGTGGCTCCATCGAGCTCGATTGGTTAGTCAAAGTTTTGAAGTGGCGAGAGAAAATTTCTTATTTTTTCCCAAGGGTGTACATGTGTCAATAAGTCAAGCAGTTGTGGAAGGGCGGGCCTTTTTTGTGTTTTAAGGCACTATGGTGAAAAAGGTAAAAATGTGAAAAAAATTGCCTAAGGCCCGTGAGAGACACATGGCAGCTTCTAAGTCAAAGGTGGAAAGGCGGATCGATGGGGAACTTTGAAGTTTTTGGCCTTGTTTTGGAAAAAGGGAATAAAGTATAAAAATGGGCCAAACTCCACTACTCGAATCGAGAGAAGGACATGTGGATTTTGAAAAGTCAAAGGTGGAAAGGTGGGCTGATGGGGAACTTTGAAGTTTTTAACTTTATTTTGTAAAAAGGAAAGTTAAAAAATGTGTAATGTAACTCTGCACTCCACTCCAATCAATCGAGAAGGACACGTAGCTTTGAAAAGTCAAAGTGGGAGGTGGAATGTTGGGTTACTTTGAAGTTTTTTAACTTCAAAAGGATTAAAGTTATAATGTGAACCAACTCTGCTCCAATCAGAGAAGGACACATGGCATTGAAAATTCAAAGTGGGAAGGTGGGTTTTAGAGAAGGACACATGGCATTGAAAATTCAAAGTGGGAGGTGGGTTGTTAAAAGTTTTTAACTTTTTTGTGAAAAAAAAGGAATAAAAGTTATAAAGTGAACCAACTAACTCCATTCCAATCGAGAGAGGAAAACATGTGGCATTGAAAAGTCAAAGCGGAGGCGGGTTGTCGGTGCACTTTGAAGTTTTTTAACTTTAAAAGGATTAAAGTTATAAAGTGAACCACAAATCCACTCAAAAGAGCAATTAAGGACATGTGGAAGCATTGAAAAGTTAGAGCGGGAAGGTGGATCATCGGGGAATTTTGAGAATTTAAGCCCTTTTTGAAAAAAGGGTAAAGTTATAAAGAGAGTCATGGCCCCATCCTGGGCCCAAATTAAGCCACGTGTTGAGAGAAAATCAAAGGGCGGAGGGGGTGGGGAAAAATGTTAAAATTTTGCATTTTTCTCCAAAAGTCATAAAATGCTAAAAAGTCCCCAGGCCCATTTCGAATCAAATTTTCCACGTGGATGGCTCTAATTTAAAGTTGAAAAGGTAAAAGAATCAACAATGTTCTGTTGCATCGATTGATCTTTTTTTTTGCCACCATTAATGCTCCAAGAATCCTAGAGATGTGTTTTTTTGCATTGTTCTTCATCAATTTTTGATGATTTCTTGTCATTTTTAATGGCATAGTGCAATTGAATGGATTTAGAGCTCAATTTGTGAATCTGAGGTACAAATTTGAACATTTGAAGTGGATTTTTCTCGGGCACTTGCAAAAAATGTGAATTATCGGATCTAGAAATTGCAGAGCAAAATTGCAGAGGGAAAAGAATGAAATGATGAAGGAAAAGGATGTTGCATGCAAAGGATGAAAAACATGCTCCCAATTAGAACAATGATGCAAATATTTGAAATGATTCACCTTTTTGAAACACCTAGCAACTTTTGGGTGTGAATTTGTTAAACGTCCCTTTCTGGAAATCATGATGAAATATGTAACAAAAAAGATGTTCTTCAAATATTATTTTCTTGGGGAAAAGGATTGGATGTAAATTGAGTTGTTATAAAATGCATGCTTGAGATCATGCAAATGGTCGGGGTTCATTTTCACGAGAAAATATGAGAAATCCCATCTTCCTGAGAGACCATCCGAGAAACCTATTAATCTCTTTTGTTTTAGATTTTCATCATGTCAAGTTGGTTGCGAGTGTATAGCCATTGGCGAGCTCTCTAAGATTGTTCAAGAAACTTTCCCCTACTGATGAATCTAATCAATTTTGAATTAATCTATGTTGATCTTGGGAAAAATTTGTGTCTATTTTATTCCAGAATGTCTTCATATAGTTTTTTCTTGTTCCTGTTGCAATCTTGTGTTAAAATCTCTCTAAATCACACAAAATCTCATCCCTATGATAGTCTAGTGGCATTTGTAATTTCATTATGAGAAGAGCTTTCATCTGGTAATGAAATAAACAATTTAAAATCACTTTACCTTCCTTTTTTGATTGAAGATTTGTTTGTAAGTCTTTGGGTGTACCTTAGGCATGATAAACCGGAGGTTTCTAATGTTTAATTGAGTCTTTTAACTCAAGAGCTTCATGTTAAATTCTTGAAGATTGTGTGAAAACATGTAGATCATGGGCCTCCATTAATGCACACCTTCTGGTTGAAGGAATATTTTAGTTATTCTAAAGCTTTTAGTTGTTGAGTTTTCCAATTGTTGTAAAGGCTCTCAAAGATCTAAAAGTCAAATTTATCTTGCTTAATCTCCCACCAAAAATTATTCAAACAACTAATCCTACCTAAACCACCCCTGTTTTTTGTATCAACAAATGAAAAATTTCCATTGCAAAAATATGCAGAAGCAAATCAGGTTTCAATGTCTTAAGTAACCTAAGCCTTGCTTGGAAAATATCTCCATTCTTTAGAAGTGACAACTCGTGAGAGTTAAATTGTGGTGCATTGATCATATTTTCCCAAGGTTTTTCTTTAAAATTTGTGCAAAAGAAGGATATCTTCATCTCCTTCATCAACAAAGGTTACAAAATGGGTTCTCTTACCCTAGTTGAAAGGCACAACCTAAAATAGTGAGGATAGATCAAATCCTTTTAAGGTGCTATCCAATTCTCCAACACCGAGTGACAAAGAGCCAGATGAATCACCTCCCCAGCTACAAAATGACATATATTTTGATCTATTTATCTCTGAGTGTCTTGTGAAATCTTTGATGTTTCGTCTTCCAGTGGAGAATCAATTTGGGTACCAACACTTAAATGGCATCGTTGTGGGGATTCTTTGAAGTGCCTAGAATTATTTGAGTTCCTAAGAATTATTTTGAACATCTTGATCTATTTATGGCAACAACACCATTCTTGATGAATTTGTGAATTATTTGAAGTGCATTTTTGTTTGCTTAGAATTATTTTGAACATCTAGATCTATTTATGTTGACAAACACCTAAATGGCACTGCATTCGGGATTTTTGAAGTTATTTGAAATTGATTTGAGAATTATTTTGAATATCCGATCTATCAACAAAAAAAATTTTCTGCACCACCATTTTAGGGGAAATTTGAGTCAAATGATCTTATTCAGACCTGTAATACTCCTTACATGTTCTATGTGCTAATACATTTGTTGAACGTCATCATTTGTTCATATTTGTAAGGATTGTTCAAAGTTATAAGTTTTGTGTGCAATATTTCAAGTTTCAAGTTATTGCACTAAGTTTTTGTTGTAATTGATAAATTCGGGTAAAGGAAGGTCAGATCCATAATATTTGTAAGAGTTATGTGCTTTGATAAGACATTTGATAGATCAATTTTAGTGCATTTGCACAACTAAGGTGAAAATCCTTAGTGGCGACTCCGTGTTGATTTAAATTTTGATAAATGCCAGTGTCTTAACCTATATCAAGTGATTTGTTACTAATATTTGCAAATCTAGAAGGAAGAAGATCTTTCTTCATTAAGGACCTTACTAGAAGGTTGTTTTCAGAGCTGGGAAAATCAAATTCTAAAGGAAGAAGAATCTGGAAAGTTGTTGGAGATCAAAAATCAAGAAAAGAGTTATCAATTTTGGAAACTGATCACCTGTGATTGAAGATTTCCATACGTCCTCAAGTGCTTCTGAATCAGGTAGTATTTTTGTAGATCTTGAATTCTCCATCTAGTGAGGGGCCTTCATTTGTATTTGAAAAGTTTTCTTCTCATTTTGTCCCTGTATTTTCCAAATCTGATAGGGTTTTCCAAGAAATAGAGCCATTAGGGGATATTCATTTTGAAAATTATATTCCTATACCCAAAAGACCCCTCAGTCCTCATCATTTTGTATCTCCTAAAAATTCACCTCCTCAAAACAATATGGCCCAACCCCCACCCAGACCTCCATTTTTGTTAATTAATACCTTTGGTCCTATAAATTTTAGAGGTATGGATGGATATCCAAATGTTGTCCCACAAGATGTTAGAAATAGATTGCCTAAATTCCAAGGAAATAATGCTATTACTGGTGATCAACACTTAAAATTTTTGTCAATATGATGGAAGACTTTGAAATTGAATATGAAGATGTGTATATAAAATTTTTTATTCATACTCTAGAGGAGGATGCACGTGACTGGTATAAATATTTACCAGATAATTCAATTGATTCATGGACAAAATGAAGAATGCTTTTAGATTGCAATATGGAGATAAAATAGACCCTAGGTTTCTTTTATCAAAATTTGAAAATATAAAGAAAACCCTAATGAATCAGTCCATGATTTCAATACTAGATTCAACAAAACTTTGAGAAGATTTCCTATCATCTTAAGGCCTAGTGATGAATCATGTCTTGATAAAGTATTCTGATGCATTTGACAAAAAGGCTGCATATTATTTAAGGGACAAAAACCCTGCAAATTTGAGGCAAGCCTTCACTATGGCTTTGCAGATTGAAAATAACATCAAGGCAATTGGAAAACCTCCTAAGAGGGAGGGTATCAAATTGATCAATCCAGAAAAGCCTCAATCAAAAAGGTTGTGGATTTGGAGGAGGTTGTAAAAATTTGGTAGGGGTTGTTAAAGAAATATCTTATAAGTTAGCCAGAGCAGAGAAAGGGATTGGACAAAGTTCCCAAGGTCAGCACAAACCACAAGGCCAAGAAAGATTTGGTAATCATCCTAGAGGTGATCAAAGATCTGATGACAGAGGTAAAGGGCCCATGGGATCTTGAAATAGAAACCCCAACCTCGTGAAAATAGAATGGTGCCTGATCCTTTGACTACCAGAGTTGTTGTTGTGGAAGAAGCTAATGAAATTGATTGGTGTGATAGATGCTTCTTTCCCCATTCTCCATGTGAAGTAGATCAAAAGTTGAAGAAGCTGATGATGATGATGACATTGATGATGATGCTTGCATGATGGAAAACCTACAATTTCACAAAGCCAACTTCAACCAAGATGATAAGTGCTAGAACTGCTGCAAGTTTCTGGATTGCATTCATTGGGTATTACCTCTTCCTCCCACTCATACTTTTGAAATTGATATGGTACAAACTTTTGAATTTCCTAATCATGATTTTGAATACTTGAGGGCAATTAATGATTGAAAAGTATGATGGAGGAATCCCTTCTGAAGAGGATAGGTAGTTATTGATGAATGTCATGTGGTTGCCCAAGAAAAGGAGCATAATACAAGGAGTAAGGTTGCCAAAGGGGTAGGGCCTCAAGCCAAATAAAAACTCCAATACTTACCAAGGAAATCCCTAACAAAAATGCATCTGGAAAAGGCCTTGTTTCCCAAAATAAAACTTGTATTCCTCCCCATGCTCAGAACTAAAAAAACTTCCATGCCATCTGATGAATTTGTAAGTCTTCATCCTAGTACTTTGCCTTGCCCAAATATGTTCCATATGACATTGCCCAAGTCTTGAGTCAAATCAAGGTTTGTGTTCCAATTGTTGAATTGCTTAGAATTCCTGAGCATGTAAAAAGGGCTTTTGAGTATTTGGGATTTAATGAAGAAAAGGTTACCCATGGAAGAAATGTGAAAAATATAGAGATTCCTCATACTATTGCAGAGTTAGATAAACCACCAGCATTGGAGGAACTTGGGAACCACCTGAAGTATATTTGGGAACATCTTTGGTTAAGTCTCAACTTGAATGTAGATCCATTTTTCACCACTTTGATTATTAAGGACAGGTTGCTACACAATTGCATGTTTGATTCTGGAGCCTCTTGTAATGTTATGCCTCTTGAGGTCATGAATGAATTGAATATTAAAGTAACAACATCTTATGGGAAGTGTATTTCCATGGATTCGAGAGAAGTGCCAGTGGTTGGATGTGTCAAAGGTCTGGTAGTGCAACTTGCAGATTATCCAGGAAGAAACTTAACCATGGATGTTGTCATTGTTGATTGTCCTGCTAAATGGGGAATGTTGTTATCTAGAAAGTGGGCTGCTAGTGTGGGTGGTAAGTGTGCAAATGGATATGTCTTATGTAACCATCCCAGTTGAGGGAAGCCTTGTGAAGTTATTTGGTGAAAATAAAATGTTATATCTTATTGAGGATCCCAACAATGCTTCTTATGAAGTGTTGTATACAGATGCTGATATTGGTAACTTTGTGAGCTATGTTGATTTCAAGGAATATGAAATTGAAGAATGCAGATCTCCTGAGAAGTTTGGATTTCCTAGAAATTTGATGTTTGATGCAAGCTCGAAGGATGTTGGAAAATGTGCCCTAGGCACAAAGGATAAGAAGAAACAAATGTGGTTAGCTAACAACTTGGAGAGAAAAGAAAAACAAGTATATACCCAGTTGTTAAAAATGTATCAGAGCTTCTGCATGGTCATACCTAGATTTGAAGATACTTGAAGAATTTCCTTGATTGCTTTCTCAAAATCAAGATGCATATCATTTTTATAGTGTATAGTCCTTTGGTTTCATTCTGCTTTTTGTGTTTTGGTTTTTCCTGGGCCTTGGTGGCCATTTTTGTTGGTTTCTCAATTTTCTCGAAGGAGTTTTTTTTGTTCTCTACTCTACAAAATTGGCTCATGACTCCATTTCCCAATGGATTTTTTGCACTTGGTCTACTCTTTTTTTTTTGGGCACTCACTGGGAGTGCCCATCCCCGAGTCGGAGCCCACCATGTTGGTGCCGATGATGGATTTGTTTGTGCTTGATCTTGCCTAATTTGTTCCTAAAAAATTTTAAATTTCCTTCCTTCGTCTTCAATTTTTCTATCTATTTCCTCAATTTGGTGCATGAAAAATGTTTCTTCATTTTTATGCCTTTATAATCATTTCCATGGTCATGGATCAAGTTTAACCTAGTATTACTTGCAATTTCTCCATCCTTGAAGAAAAATTTCATTCGGGCAAATGGTGAAGTTCTCTATATTTTACTATTTGACGGGTGTCTTTTCCCCATCAAATTCTATCTCAGCATCGAAAAATATGTGGCCTCCTTTGATTGGTTGAGGGATGGCGGATAAATGTTATAAACTTGTCACTTTTGGCTACTTTGGAAAAAGGATTGAACTTGTCCCGTGGCTCATCGATCGAGCTGATTGGTTAGTCAAAGTTTTGAAGTGGCGGAGAAAATTTCTTATTTTTTCCCCAAGGTGTACACGTGTCAATAAGTCAAGAAGTTGTGGAAGGGCGGGCCTTTTTGTGTTTTAAGGCACTATGGTGAAAAAGGTAAAAATGTGAAAAAATTGCCTAAGGCCCACGAGAGGACACGTGGCAAGCTTCTAAGTCAAAGGTGGAAATGTGGATCGGGGAAGACTTTGAAGTTTTTGGCCTTGTTTTGGAAAAAAGGGAATAAAGTATAAAAAAATGGCCGAAACTCCACTCCAATGAATCGAGAGGGACACATGGCATTTTTTTTAAAATTCAAAGTGGGGTGGAATGGGGTTACCAATGAGAACTTTGAAGTTTTTTTAACTTTTTTATTTTTTGTAAAAAAAAGGATTAAAGTTATAAAATGTGAACCGCAACTCCACTCAATCGAGAAGAAAGACACAGTGGCATTGAAAATTCAAAGTGGGAGGTGGGTTGTTGGAATGTTGGTTACTTTTGAAGTTTTTAACTTTTTTTGAAAAAAGGATTAAAGTTATAATGTGAACCAACTCCACTCCAATCAGAGAAGGACAAGTGGCATTGAAAATTCAAAGTGGGAAGGTGGGTTGTGGGTTACTTTGAAGTTTTTAAGCCTTTTTGAAAAAGGAATAAAGTTATAAAGTGAACCACAAATCTCCATTGAATCGAGAGAAGGACACATGGCATTTTGAAAGTCAAAGTGAGGGAGGGCGGGTTGTCGGTGCACTTTGAGAATTTTTACCTTTTTGGTGAAAAGGATTAAAGTTATAAAGTGAACCACAACTCCACTTTCAAATCGTAAAAAGGGCACGTTGAATAATGTGAAAAGTCGGAAGGGGAAGGGAAGGTGAATATCGGGGAAATTTGAAATTTAAGCCCTTTTTGTGAAAAAGGAATAAAAATGGTATAAAGTGAGCCATGGCCCCATCAATGCCAAATTAAGCCACATGTCGAGCCCAAAATCAAAGGGGAAGGGCGGGGGAAAATGTTAAAATTACGCATTTTCTCCAAAAGTTATAAAATGGTAAAAAGTGCCCCCAACCCTTTTGACTCAAATTATTCCACATGGATGGCTCAAATTCAAAGTTAAAAGGGCAAAATCAATGGTTGTTGTGCATTGCATCTATTTTTCCACCATTAACACTCCAAGGTTCCTGGAGATGTGTTTTTCGCATTGTTCTTCATCAAATTTTTGATGATTCCTTGTCATTTTTATCAATAAGTGCAATTAAATGGATATGGAGCTCAATTTGTGAATCATGAGGTGCAAATTTGAACATTTGAAGTGGAATTTTCTCAGGCACTTGCAAAAAATGTGAATTACCAGAGGAGCTAGTTGCAGAGAAAAATTGCAGAGGGAAAAGAATGAAATGATGAAGGAAAAGGATGTTGCATGCATGTAAAGGATGAAAAATATGCTCCCAATTAGAACAATGATGCAAATATTTGAAATGATTCACCTTTTCGAACACCTGAAAAATTTTGGGCATGAATCTGTTAAACGTCCCTTTCTGGAAATCATGATGAAATATGTAACAAACAAAAGGTGCTTCGAATATTATTTTCTTGGGGAAAGCTTGGATGTAAATTGAGTGTTATAAAAATGCATGCTTGAGACATGCAAATGGTCGGGGTTCATTTTCACGAGAAAATCTTAGAAATCCCATCTTCCTGAGAGACCATCCGAGAGACTGTTAATCTCTTTTGTTTTAGATTTGCATCATGTCAAGTTGGTTGTGAGTGTACAACCATTGGCGAGCTCTGAGATTGTTCAAGAAACTTTCCCCTACTGATGAATCTAATCAATTTCAAATTAATCTATGTTGATCTTGGGAAAAATTTGTGTCTACTTTTATTCTAGAATGTCTTCATATAGTTTTTCTTGTTCTTATTGCAATCTTGTGTTAAAATATCTCTAAATCACACAAAATCTCATCCTGTGATAGTCTAGTGGCATTTGCAATTTCATTATGAGAAGAGCTTTCATCTAGTAATGAAATAAACAATTTAAAATCACTTTACCTTCCTTGATTGATAGAAGATTGTTTGTAAGTCTTTGGGTGTACCTTAGGCATGATAAACCAGAGGTTTCTAATGTTTAATTGAGTCTTTTAACTCAAGCCTTCATGTTAAATTCTTGAAGATTGTGTGAAAATGTGCAGATCTGGGCCTCCATTGATGCACACCTTCTGGTTGAAGGAATATTTTAGTTATTATGAAGCTTTCTATTGTTGAGTTTTCCAATTTTTGTAAAGGCTCTCAAAGATCTAGAAAAGTCAAATTTATCTTTCTTAATCTCCCACCAAAAATTATTCAAACAACTAATCCTACCTGAACTACCCCTTTTGTCCTTGTGTATCAACAAATGAAATATTTCCATTGCCAAAATATGCAGAAGCAAATCAGGTCTTTCAATGTCTTAAGTAACCTAAGCCTTGCTTGGAAAATATCTCCATTCTTTAGAAGTGACAACTCGTGAGAGTTAAATTGTGGTGCATTGATCATATTTTCCCAAGGTTTTTCTTTAAAATTTGTGCAAAAGAAGGATATCTTCATCTCCTTCATCAACAGAGGTTACAAAATGGGTTCTCTTACCTTGGTTGAAAAGGACAACCTAAAATAGTGAGGATAGATCAAATCCTTTTGAAGGTGCTATCCATTTCTCCAACACCGAGTGACAAAGAGCCAGCTGAATCACCTCCCGGCTACAAAACGACATATATTGTGATCTGTCTATCTCTGAGTGTCTTGTCAAATCTGTGATGCTTCTCAAATTCTAAGGGAGAATCAATTTGGATACCAACACTAATATCAAAATTATTATTAATGTCACAATATCATCAAGGTAACAAATCAATTAAAGACAAAGATAGATATGTTTTGTTTATTAATTTCTATTTTCATTAATATAGCAGTTTGCAAATTTGTGTGGGAGAGTAAATATTGTAATTATAATTTTTAAGAATAAATTTTACATGCATCAAGGTAATAATGCTAATGCACAAATTTTGTGGTTATCAAATTTAAACAAGTTAGAACTTTCAATTTCATTTACATATTTATTATAAGGGTATAGTTCATTGTAATTTGTTCATACAATTTCTATTGTTATTAATGTAAAGTTGAATTGCAAAACTAATTTTTCCTATTCCTTCTTGCACATTGTTTGGGTGGAAGGAAGTAAAACATAAACGTAAATTCCTTTTAATCCTTTTCCATTTTACAATTTGTTAATATGGCAAGAAGGTAAATTTCACTTTCCACCCATTACACTATATCTAAAATAGATTTGCAATACAACTCCTAAGAAAAACATAGGTTTAGGAATAGTATTCCTTTCATCACAAAAAATTACAATATTTACATTCCATACGAAGTAAATTAAATCAAAATAAATAACTTACAATGATTTAACCAATGAATAAAATTACATCCAAAATGCTTATTAGTACATTTTACAAGTTATAGAATCATAATTGCACAAGCTAAAAACTTCACATGTCTTTCTCCAACAAGATAAATTCATCCATTGGGTTCCACCATCTTCATCAAGTCATGCACACAACCAAAATGAGGGAGTAGGATACACTCTCCATGCAACCAAACATCCAATGAGGGAGAGAAGACTTCTTCCCGATTGGCCCCCGAGCCCTAACAAAGAAGCAATGAGGGTTATTTAGACAACCATGACAACTCAAAAATGGCTTCCACATACAAATTCAATCAAGACAATCAATGAAACACTCAATAAAATCTTTACAACAAAATAGCAAATATCAAAACACAAACACTTCATACTAAAGGCATGGAGGAGAAAGGAACACGGGGTTCTTCTTATGCCTCCCAAGGCTTTTTGTGTACACCCATGAGCCTCCAAAACTCCATCAAAATAAAAATAACAACTATTATGCCTCCCTCCAAGAAGATACACCACACTTATGCCTCCCTCAAGAAATCAACCCACTCTTATGCCTCCCTCACTCTTATGCCTCCCTCAAGAAAATAACAAGATAAACACAAATCATATTTATCAACAAGGTGGACATCCCAACCCAACTCCCTCCTAAAATACCCAATAACATTTCTCTTATGCCTCCCTCAAGTTTTACCCCATTTTAATTTCTCCCACAACCTAAGGATCAAATCTATTTCCCATAATCATAAGCAATATAACAATCATCATCTACACATATGAGCACAAAAAAATAGTAAGGTAAAAACAAGGGTGAAGATCTACCTTACAAATGAAGAGTATCAATACACAACAAGCTCCAAGCCTTCCAAAATCCTAAGCAAACACCATCCACTCCAAGATCAAATCACCATTCTCAAGCAAGATCTCCAAAATTACAAGCATTTCCCCAAAAA
This sequence comes from Taxus wallichiana var. yunnanensis, assembly GCA_018340775.1. Classification (NCBI taxonomy): domain Eukaryota; kingdom Viridiplantae; phylum Streptophyta; class Pinopsida; order Cupressales; family Taxaceae; genus Taxus; species Taxus wallichiana. The sequence goes on along the minus strand of CM031237.1, from coordinate 76,917,644 downwards.
AAGCTTAGGTAACCCCCAAAACAGACAATTAAACATGCATATATAGAAAAAGTAAATAGGAGGATGAGGTGGCTCCATGTAGGGATGCCAAATAACTCATCCTCAACTCCACATCACGAAGTCAAACCTCAACCCCAATGCACAATAAATTGGTGGTTGAGAGGAATGAAAACCCTCTTACACACACAACTCCAACCCACACCCCTAAGGACAAAATTTAAAACCCATGTAGAAAGTGCAATTAAATATCACCTTTTGCCTTACAAAACACATAATGAGGTCTATTTTTGACCCCCAACCCATAGGTAGGGTTGGTATAATAAATTAAGAGGTGTGGGACAAGTTTAACTTGTCCCACAAGCCTCCAAAAATGGCCCTTAAGCCCAAATCCGAATTTCCCAAGTAGGGTAGAGTGTACAACACTCAAAATCACATACACTCAACTAAAAACACAAGAACCAAAGAACCAACTACTCTAATAATTGACCCCTTTTTGTCACATCCATAATTAAATTAATAAACATGATTAATTCATTTAATTAAATCACAATACTCAACAATGCTAAAAAAGAATTACATTACAACTAAATCACATACTCAACAATAAATAAATATAAAGGGAAATATACACAGAAATCCCATGGTCACAATTAGAGGTTATCCCGCCTATGGGAAGCTCCAAACAATCAACAACAATACACAACATATGAATACATGAGTTGCCATGGTGACCTGTTGCCAATACCCCACATTCCTTCGTTGTTGGTCTCCTATCCCCATAGTTTGTTGTGTTATAATTTCCTGCAAAATCCAACAATACCTTTCTAGCCTCATGGCCATATTAATGATGTCAAAATAATAAAACACATGCATGCATACATAAAAATTTATATCATCGAATATCATAATTAAACCAATGTTAGAATAAAGTAGTTCACCAATTTTTTAGTTTTCTAACATTTTGATTCTACCAATCCATCAATTTGCACTAATATCGCAACATAAAAATCATCTAGAAATATCCATAATTCATGTCAATACATCCATATAGTTGTAGTACAGGTAGAACATCAAATATTGATATAGGAATTAAGCATGTAATATTCATCACAATAGTCACATCATGATGCAAGTCTAACATGTCTCAGATCTTTAATATCCAATAAGTACAACAAGTGTATCAATGTCCATCTAGCAATGTCTAATCTCTATTATGATATCAAGGTCTAGGGATCCAATACAGAGTGACCAGAGCCAAAATAATATAATAATAGTAACGACATAACAATCGTCTCTAATAAGGAACTATTCTAGTTCATCATCGTATCCTTAAATTCCCGTCAATGTCCACAATACAACCATATAGTCAAAATAATAATTAAAATACAATAGATTCATGATGTCACACACATCTCATTAACATGCTAACTAGAATAAAGCAGCAAGGTTTAAGATTAAAAATCAATTCGAAATTGATAACACGGTTCAATCAGTGTTGAAGAGGAGTGGGCATTACATCCCCCTCCCCTTAGATTTGAATTCCTCCAGAAGTCACGGATAAAGAGGTAGGGAATAATGCAAAAGAAATAGGATCACACCCTTTGTGGAATTTATTTTCTTGAACAAGTGTGGGTCTACAGAACCCAAGTCTGGTCCAATGCAATTCAACAAGAAGAAGGGAGATTGTTAGGCATGAACGCTAAAATTTCTTCGAGTAAGGTTGCAAACATTTAATTCTAAAGAGTAACTCTACATGATCAACCAAGCTACAATACAATGCATCTAAACAAGAAATTTCCAATGGAATCTCAAGAACAACCACCAAAGTAAAAGAGTGACAGGGAGAATTTCATGAACTCAAGATGACCATATAGTATCCCATGGATACAACCCACTACAATAACAAAAGTTAAGGCTTCCACTAATGTTGAGTTGAGCTTCAAATTTATTTATTTAGACAAGGATAGAAAAATATCAACTATGGCCAACAATTTGTATGAGAAACATGTCTACTCAAAAGTCTCACAATTTTGAGAGCACACAAGATGAGGTTTAACAAGAAGGAAGATGTCTAAATTAGAAAAATGTTTACAATCAAGAAAAATATTCATGGGAAGCACTTCTATAACTCAAGAGGGTACAATTAAATTTTCATGGTAAAAATAAGCAAAATTAGGACCATAAGGTTTTCTATAACCTAATTTTACACTTAAGATTGAACACACAACACTAACCTAATTTAGAAACGTCAAACATTTAGAAAATATTTCCACTAGAAACTAACATATCAATATAAGAAGCACCACTCACTATAACACAATGGAATTTATTTATCTTAAATCCTACTCAAGCTCGAAATAACCATAAAGAGAGCATATTCATAAATTCTAACACCAAAAAGCTTTATTATCCAAAATTCACCCCAGGTAAATTTTGATAACATGCATCAGAAGGAATCCCAACAGGTTGATAAAATGGAAGAAATGAAAAAAATACGGTTACAGGACTGTTTTGAGGGATTTCGGGTCTAAAGGGCTCGGGTCGTACCAGTTCGGGTTGAGCTAAGGTTCATCGTATCAAATCTTGGAGGCCAGAAAAAATCATGAAAATCGGCTAAGTCCCAAGTCCAGTAGTAGGGACAGTTGGGACGTTGGGCGCGAACCGGCTGAAAGGCCACCAGGCGGTCTGTGCAGCATTTGGGACATCCGGGCCAATGGGACCACGAGACACGGAAATGTGAACTGGTTGAAAAGTGAAAAAATTGACTAACTGTTGAAACAGGCAGTCTGGGACATCTGGGCAATTGGTACGCGGAGGACGCAAGTCAGCTGAAAAGACTTAAGGCATCCTGGAGCAGTTGCTTGTCGAAGGTACGCGAAGACGCTTAACCGGCCGGTTTGGCAATAAATGAGAACTAACGATCCGGACAAGCCAGTACAAGAGTACGCGAATCGGGAAAATTTGTCCCAAACATCCAAAGCGGGACAAAAGTGCGCGGAAAGACGCCTTGAACCGGACGGTTCAGCCGAACAGGGGACTTTCATACTGGGACATCCGGGCCAAAGGGACGGCAGCCAAGCGGCCAAAGGAGAAGAAGAAAAGTCAACGTTCGGTCCGGAAACTTCAAACGGCCATAACTTTTGACTCCGAGCTCCGATTTTCACAAAATTGGATTTCTTATTTTTAATGAGGGTAGATATATTTAAATAAAAGAAACATATTCAGCTCCAGTCAGTCAATGCTCATTCCCGTCAAATGACAGAAAACGCCTGCGAGACCCAAAATAGCTGCCCGCACTCAGAAGGCCATAACTTTTGCATTTCTCAACGAAATTGCACAAAATTGGTACCGTTGGAATCATGGTTCTGAGCCCGATGCACAGCAATCAAGAAATTCCAGATTTGATCAGAAATTTATTGAGATTTTTAAGAAAACGTGGCCGGGTTCAGAACAGTGTTTTATTTGGTAGCTGGGAGTGCAATTAAGAGGCATGGTCATCATTCTTTCTCTTTGCTGCAGACATGGCACAAAGATATGGGAGCCTTTTGCAGGTAATGTGTAATCATATTACTCCATTTAATGCCTCTTCACAATGGTTGAAGGACAGATTTCGGGATTTCCATTTTCCCTTCTCTTTCCCTTCTCATTTTTCTATAAATTAGAGTGTTGGGCTCATTGTAAAGAAAAGAGTTTTGGGTAGCAAAGCTCGCCAAAATTGCTTTGTGAAGCCAATGTGTTGCAGAGACCCTTGTAGTGGACTCCTTGCATGGTGATCCAGGACCTTATCTTGTAATAGATTGAACTGTGCATATCATGAAGCAATAAAAAACCAGTTTGTGGATGTATCTTCCCCTGCTGTGTTTTCTTGCATTCTTCTTGCCCTTTGATCTTTCTATAAGAATATTGTGTCTATTTATTATGTTCTTGCGAGGATCCATTATCATTGTGTATGCTTGGAATATTGTTGTGAATGCATTTTGCCGATTATGGAGAACTATCATCACCTCTTCTAGTGTGCACTTTGCCTCTCAGTATTTCACACATTTGGAGACTACTCTCACATCCTCCTTTTCGGTGTATCACCACTTTAGTGCAGGATTTCATTTTATGCATTCTCTTTCCTGGTCCCTTGGAAATTTAGATTAGAACAGCTTAGCTTATCTGCATTAGAGTAGATTGTGGCGGGTAGTTTAGGAGCAAGGACCACTTTCTCTGGAGGTCTATCTCAAGTAGTAAGTCCCACAACTTGGAGATAGTACCCATGTTATCCAATCACACCGTGAATTCAAGTATATGCACTTGTATAAACACAAGTGTCTTTGTGATTCGGTGATAACAAGCACTCAAGGGAGGTAGAGGGAAGAACAAGTAACAAGAGTGGTTCCAACTACAATGTAGAGGTGCATCATACCAATATCGAGTAACATCTTATGAAAACAACATACACTTTATTTTCCCAATGACAAAAGGGTACAAACAACAACGAGGGTGTTTGAAGAAAGGAACAAGAAAAGGAGGACTTCCCAAAATTATGTCATTTTCCTAACATATGTTGCCTTAAAATTACAAATAACCTAGGTCACCAAGGACTAAATCAGCACACAAGGAGGTTGATTTTCTTAAAAATAAGAGATAAGACCCACTCCCAAAAGGCCACAACCCACACTCGTCAAGTTACGAGGCAACAAGGGTATGACGAACTAAAAATCCTACAAGAAAAAATCACATACGTCTACGATCAAGTGGGTACTACGTAATTATAACACATCACTACTAACAAGGTGTTTCACAAATCCGGGTAGGCGGAAAAACTAAGGGTTCAATTATACATTGCACTTAATACACATAAATCTTACTCATTTTATAAACCAACTATTAAGTCAAAATTTATAGTTTCTCTTGCTAAGCACTTTTCTTACAAGTTTTCCTAATTAAAATCTTCCTTCTATTATGGCATCACATATTTGCGTCATTAAGGAGCACCACTAATGTTGGCATGATATCTCACCATTCTATATAGGCAGCGGAATTATTTATTTTACTGCTAGGGAAGGTAAATGGATAAGTTTCCTTTCTATTTCTCACATAGTTTCATTTCTTCTATTAGTCTACCAAGATTATATCAAGAAACCATTTTCCTTTTTCTAATGTTCCAGTTTACTTGTTAAGTTTCAAGTCCAAGCCCCTCAATTAGGGTTTTATTAGGATCAATTAATCATTTTACCAAATAGATTTTAATGGGAAGGAGGATTTGAACCTATCACATTATTACCTTTATAGGAATAAGAGATAAATCAACATATCACATTCTTAATTCTAAAGGAACAAGAGAAAATTCAACATAACAAACACATCATTAATCTTGTAAGAACTAGGAATCAATCAACCAACATGTGCCACAAAAATATTTGAAGGGTTTATCAAAGAATTACAAGCATCACTAAACACTCCAAGTGGGTCTCCACAAGTCTCAAAAGAAGTTACGAAGAAAAGATCCATTAAAGAGGCATATTTACTTTTACGAATTTAAGAGGTTTAGTTCGGTTTGGGAAGGAAAATATGTTTTTTTTAGTCTCAAGTTTTGTTCACATAAGAAGACAAGGAAATATTTTCCAATCAACACTCATATTTCCACAAGATACCACCAACCAAGAAACAAGATGACAAGGAACATTTTACTCCAAAGACACCACATTTCCCATTAGAAGACATCAAATGTAAGAGGACAATTAACTAATCTACTCAAACATGGACTTTACGACCAAGAGTTATATTTTTTAAAAGAAGGGACATAACATAAGCACAACCTGAGATTAAAATATTAAGATCTATAAAACTAAAATCTCTAAAAACAAGGTCCAAAAGACCCATATACATCCATACGAGTCTCCACGTAACCCAATACTATTAGGTCATAGATTGGTATACATAACAATTTAAAATGTTAAGGAAATGGTATATCTATTTATGGGTCATCAAGAGAAAAAAAGTACACTTAATTAAACACATTTCTTGAATGGGCTTAAGTCTAATCATAATTACCAAGATACATACAATCCACAAGTCAATACTTTCTGTAATGAAACAAGGAAACCAAGATAAAACTTAACATGCCATCGATGGAACATCATAAGCAAACACACACTTATCCACTATACAATAAAACAAGATTCAATCCAATCCTAACACAATCCATAAGCCACAAATCAAACACATCTACTATGATGAGGATCAAAGCTCTTACCAGAATACAAGAGAATCACCACCACTGCTATCAAACTCCCAACTAGACCGCACGACACAACAAACTCTTATTATAGCAAGGTCGAGTAATGAAATAGTCACTCTAAGATCCTGGACCCACTCAAGATTCCATCCTTCCAACACCAACACATAACCTAAAGCACCTAAGAAGACATTCAAGGTACCTAGGGGTGTACCCCATATGACAAAATATCATAACATAATAGCATAGAACCAGCTCATCAACATGCAAGAAAGTATCATGTAAAATTTAGCTAAGTAGCCAATAAGATAAACGAGCTCCGAGTCACCAATCAAAATAAAATCCAAGAAATATCGAAAATCAAGGAAAATGGCTAAGTAGCCACATTGCAATCTCTCAAAATCTTGCAAAATATGAATAACTAAAAGAGCCTCATAGCTTCTCAATCAAATCATAAAATAAGATGCTAGTCCTTGATAAAATAACATAAGTTTATGAATGTAAAATATAAAAATTCAACATCAAATTCACTTCACAACCCTTCATGGCCGCCAATAGGGGTACTATACCTCGAGCTCAGTTCTAAGAATGCATACACAAAATTGGATCAAATGCGACACCAAGACCTAATATCCACTCACTCATACGGGGGATAAAATCGTCAACATGGAAACCAAAATAAACTCATCTAACCACCGAAGGAAAAATGGAATCTTTAGACGACTAAACAACTTCTAATTTACTCTACTAGACTTCGAACACAACCACTAAGACTAAACCGTAAGAGATACACCACACAATTTAGCATTCCACAAAAGGAGACTCAATTGGGTCATCACATCACACGAAAAAAATAAAGTAAAGAGCTAAGGATCATCAAACAACAATTTTTTTCGCAAGAAACCAAGTTCTTGATACACACCCGTAAGTTCGCAAGAATATCAATCTTATTCAACATCTTTAGTTACTCGGGTTCGACAAAATGCCACTAGGAGAGTGCAGCAATTCGAACAACTTTATTATTTTATTAGTATTATTTTTAATCACGGAGGTTCAAATTTTGCTAACTGGTTTTCGGGTTTCAAAGTCATCCCCAGGTCCAAGCGTTGAACCCACGGCTCGATACCAACCGTAACGCCCACATTTTCCCACATAAATCCTCAAAAACGACAAAGAAACACAGAAAAATTATGGAATTTTTTTTTAAAGGTTACAAGGCCTTAGCTAGGATTTTAATTAAATCCAGATTCTAAAATTTTAAACTATTATATGGCAATGTCGGGACTAAAGTAATAATTAATTACTATTGACCCAACCCTATTAAAATATTTTGATTTAATTTCTCCTATTAAGTTTATTCGCTTAATAATTCAAATAATAATCCATTTTACCCTCTCATATTTATCCCCAAATGTCTTATTAAATCTATTTATTGAATGGCCCCAAATTAAATTCAAAATTTTATTAGGTAAGATTAATAATCTCCTAGTTTAAAATAAATCATATTAACATGGTTTAATACCCAAAGTGTCAAGGGTACACAACATGGTCTAACCCTTGAGGCCCCATTTAACATTACACACACATCTTTTTATTTAAAACATTACCAATTAAATACCCCATCACTAAAGTGATGTAGGGTTCATTCTACACCCTTAGATCTAATCTTTCTCAGCCCTTAGATTTAGGTTTGGCAAAAGTAACCCTAGAAATCCTTATGGAATGTCATATATTCATTTTCTAAATCTAATCTCTCATTTCTCTTGTTTGGATTTGCAAGGTTAAGGAAGGAGGCAAGAAGATGTAGCCATGGAAGGAAGCTCAAGCTCTTGGGTGATTTCTCACAAGAGGAGTTAGTTTTAGCATTCCCTCTCCTAGGGTTTGCTTATTTTCTAAAAGTCATTTTTCTTATTCTTTTGCATCTCATTTGCAAAGAAATTACCCAAATCGGGTTGTGGGTATTTGTCCAATATATTCGGTTTATTTTAAGTTTTGGGTTGTAAATATGTATATATAACATTTTATTCTTATCACTTTGTTATGTATATATTTATAAATACATCTCTATATATATTTCTACTATATATATATATATATATTTTTAATATATTACTTAAATTTTAAGCCCATTTTAAAAGTTTATTCAAATAAAATTTAGCGCACACACACACACACACACACATATATATATATATATATATATATAGGAAAAACATGATGAGACAAGATCAAAGCGGCCACGGTCAAGAATTCATGGTTCGGTTTAAGCACAAAGTGAGACTAATGGCCGCTCACATGATTACAGGGATTGGTTAAAATTTTAGAAGAGGGAGGGGGTTTGGTATTATGGTAGAGGCTAAGCATTGGGGGAGGGTGCCCACCCCACCTCCACCCCTTATATAAAATAATGGTTGGGGGTGGGTTTAATGCCCATCCCGAACCTTTTAATAAAAAAACTCCCACACCCGACCCATTATGGCTCAAACATTTGATTTTTTTGTTATAAAACCTAATCACTTTTCAAACAAGGTGCATTTCTAATGGTTTAATAAAAATTTATTTTATTCAATGTTTTTAATATATATATATATAAATGTATTCATATTAATTTTATTAATAATGTGTTAATATATAAGTATTAAAACTAATACTTTTGTTAATGTATTAATATTACCTTTTCATTAATATACTAATATCAACATTATTGTTAAATTCACAATAGCATCAAGGTAACATATCAATTATAGATAAAGATAGATATGTTTTGTTTATTAATTTCTATTTTCAATAATATAGTAGTTTGCAAATTTGTGTGGGAGAGTAAATATTGTAATTATAATTTTGTAAAAATAAATTTTACATGCATCAAGGTAATAATGATAATGCACAAATTTATGTGGTTATCAAATTTAAAAAAATTACAACTTTCAATTTCTTTTACATATTTATTATAAGGGTATAATTCATTGTAATTTGTTAATTTACATAAGACAATTTCTATTGTTATAAATAGAAAGTTGAATTGCAAAAATAGTTTTTCCTATTCCTTCTTGCACATTGTTTGGGTGGAAGGAAGTAAAACATAAACATAAATTCCTTTTAATCCTTTTCCATTTTACAATTTGTTAATATGGCAAGAAGGTAAAGTTCACTTTCCACCCATTGACACTATCTTTAAAATAGATTTACATACAACTCCTAAGAAAAACATAGGTTTAGGAATAGTATTCCTTTCATCAAAAAACCATTACAAGATTTAGATTCCATACGAAGTAAAGTAAATAAAAATTAACAACTTACAGGTGATTTAACCAATGAATAAAATTACATCCAAAATGCTATTAGTACATTTTACAAGTTTTAGAATCATAGTAGCACAAGCTAAAAATCCACATGTCTTTCTCCAACAAGATCACTTCATCCATTGGGTTCCACCATCTTCATCAATTCATGCACACAACCAAAATGGGGGGAGTAGGAAACACTCTCCACCCAACCAAACATCCAATGAGGGAGAGAAGCCTTCTTCCTCATTGGCCCCCAAGCCCCAACAAAGAAGCAATGAGGGTTATTTAGATAACCATGAAACTAAAAATGGATTCCACATACACGTTCAATCAAAAAAATCAATGAAACACTCAATACTAATTTTACAACAAACCAACAAATATCAAAACACAAAGGCTTCATACTAAATCCATGGAGGAGAAAGGAACATGGGGTTCTTTTATGCCTCCCAAGGGTTTGTGTGTCCACCTACGAGTCCAAAAATCCATCACAATACACATAACAAATCTTATGCCTCCCTCCAAGAAGATACACCACTCTTATTCCTCTCTTAAGGAATCAACCCACACATATGCCTACCTCAAGAAAATAACAAGATAAACACAAATCATATTTATCAACAAGGTGGACATCCCAACCCAAATACCTCCTAAAATACCCAATAACATTTCTCTTATGCCTCCCTCAAGTTTTATCCCCATTTCCATTTCTCCCACAACCTAAGGATCAAATCTATTTCCCACAATCATAAGAAATATAACAATCATCATATTCACATATGAGCACAACAAAATAGCAAGGTAAAAAAAAGGGTGAAGATCTACCTTACAATGAAGATTATCAATACACAAGAATCTTCAAGCCTTCCAATATCCCAAGTAAACACCATCCACTCCAATCTCAAATCACCATTCTCAAACACGCACTCCAAAATTACAAGCATTCCCCCTAAAACAATGAGCACATAACCCTCAAAACAAACAATTAGACATGCATATATACAAAAGGAAAATGAGGGTGAGGTGGCTCCATTTAGGATTCCACACCACTCATCTTAAAATTCACATCAAAAGTAAAACCTCAACCCCAATGCACAATAAATTGGTGGTTGAGTGGAATGACACCCCTCTTACACACAAAACTCCAACCCACACCCCCTAAGGACAAAATTTAAAACCCATGTAAGAAAGTGAAATAAAATCTCACCTTTTTCCTTACAAAACACATAATTGGGTCTATCTTTGACACCCCAACCCATAGGTAGGGTTGGTATAAGAAATTAATAGGTGTGGGAAAAGTTTAACTAAAGTAAAAACAAAATAACCAAAGACCCAAATACTCTAATAATTGACCCCTTTTAGTCACATCCATAATTAAATTAATAAGCATTATTAATTCATTTAATTAAAGAACAATACTCAACAATGATAAAAAAATAATTACATCACAACTAAATCACATACTCAACAATAAATAAATAAAAAGGGAAACATACACACAAACCCCATGGTCACAATTGGAGGTTATCCCCCCATGGGAACCTCCAAACAATCAACAATAATACAAAACATATGAATACACGAGTTGCCATGGTGACCCATTGCCAATACCCCACATTCCTTCGTTGTTGGTCTCCTATCCCCGTAGTTTGTTGTGCTATAGTTTCCTACAAAATCCAACAATACCTTTCTGGCCTCATGGCCATATTAATGATGTCGAAATAATAAAAAACATGCATGTATACATAACAATTTACATCATCAAATATCATAATTAAACCAATGTTAGAATCAAGTAGTTCACCAATTGTTTAATTTTCTAACATTTTGATTCTACCAATACATCAATTTTCACTAAGATCACAACATCAACAATCATCCAGAAATATCTGTAATTCATGTCCAATACGTCCATATAGTTGTAACAGTTAGAACATCGAATACTGATATAGGAATCAAGCATGTAACATTCATCACAATAGTCACATCATGCCACAATTCTAACATGTATGTACTATCTATCCAATAAGTACAACAAGTGTATCAATGTCCATCTATAATCTCTATTATGATATCAAGGTCTAGGGATCCAATACAGAGTGACTAGAGCAAAAACAATATAACAATAGTAACGACATAATAATCGAGTCAGAATAAGGGAAGTATTATAGATCATCATCATATCCTTAAATTCCCGTCAATGTCCATAATACAACAATACAATCAAAATAATAATCAAAACACAATAGATTCATGATGTACCACACATCTCATTAGCATGATAACTAGAATAAAGCAACAAGGTTTAATACTAAAAATCAATTCAAAATTTATAACATGGTTCAATCATTGTTGAAGAGGAGTGGGCATTACATGCTCCTCTCTATTAAACACTATCTTTTCCCTCTTCTACATGATTTTTCTTCCTTCCCTTGTTTTGTATATTTTCCTTTATTTTATTAGATTAGGTAAAATGATATTTTGAAGGGATCGGGAACCCTGTACAACCTAAAGATAAGAAAAAAATCCCAATAGAGAAACATAAGCGAAACATGACCCCATAGGCCCAAGGTGAAACATCCAGACAAGCCCGAATACATAAAGAAGAAAGCACCGAAAGAGAGAAAGACCACGATAAGGGGCTGTCAAAATAGATTGGCCCACTACCCCAAGGATCCTAACTACCCTGGAACTTTCCCGTATGAGATCTAAAGGTCATATTGAGAGGTGAATTTCCAATTTTACCTTTCTTATTGTTGTTCACAACCTTCCAACCATCCCCCGTTAGGATCTACATTCTCATCCAGGTGGAAAGAAAGAAAAATTTTCATATGCTCAATTTTATTTGCACTTTGAGTCTACAAAGAACTAAGGGTTTTAGAAAGCCCCCATTTTCCATTATCTTTTTGTGATTCCATAACCGATTTAGGGGGAGGGAGGATAACCCATCCCTTCAACACTTTCTTCTACTCTTCCATTTTCTCACACTTCTCCTCAATCGATTACTTGGACCTCTGGTTATCTCGAGACATCTCCACTATCATTGTTATCCTGAGCATAAACCACAAGGTTATCAGGATTAAAATCCTTTCACCATGAGACCCTCCCTTAATCAGTTTCTTGACGATTTGACAATCAGAAGCTAGGTGACCGAGTGCAAAACATGTTCTGCATCTAAAAATTAGACCTTCAAAATCCAAATTTTGGGTCCATGTAAAATCCATAATTTTCATCTCTATTGTGGCTAGGAAATCATACGTCATATCCATATCCACCAAAATATGGCAAAAAGTGGTATGATCAAAATAATCAATCCTAGGATCAATGGCTAATAATTTACCCAAAGCATTCCCTATAGCCTTCAAGTAGTCTTCACACAAAAAAATTGAAAGGAAAATAAGGAAGATAGATCCAAACAAGTATGATAGTGAAGGTTTTAGTTAAAGGATTAAAGTGAGGAAACCAAGGCTTCATGAGAAGAAGATGTGACTGGAATTCCCATATTTTTCCAAGAATCAGATCCCTATCAAAGGAGCTATCAAAAACTGTAATGAAAATACCTCGAGCGGAGAGGGTAAATGTTGAATTTACCTTCGATCAGGGGACACCATTGTTTAGATATCCATTTGTGCAAAGTTGGAAGGCCAGGACAACAACTTATGAACCTACAAATCAGTCCTCGGTTCTGGTAGAATTCAACTGATTAAGACACCTCCTCTCCAAAGGAGACAACAAGAGTTGATTTGGCACATGCCATAGGCTTAGTAGGTTTCCTCCATATTTTTATGCCTCTAGGAAAGAAAAGGACTCCCCTCTAACCTGGCCTTGCATCATGGCTCCCTCCCGAAATGCCCCTTCCCATCACAGAAATTCTCCCTAGGTCTACCCTCGGTTTGCAAGATGAAAACATTGTGAGGTGCTCCGATAGAAGAGCCCGAGCCGCTAATACCCAAAAAAAATCCATGTAAAATAGGGGAAGAGTAGAGGCCACCATTATTGGAAATGCCAATAGGAGACAAACCAAAAGCATATTTCCCAATGCCGCCACCACCATGCACATGATTAATAAGGGGAAAAGAATAATCCGTCACACGCATCCACCAAAAATGAATCCAAACCCCTGGGTGATCATCAAGAGAGAAATCCATGAAGCTCCTCTCGAAAATGGGAAAATGCCACCGTATTCAACCCCCTTGATTAGAAAATATAATTTCACCGCCACCTGGGAGACAGGTAACCCAAAAGAAACACCAATCATTGCTACCTATTTACTAGGGTTAGGGCACGAAACTTGCCAGTGAAGCCATAACCGATATGCTAACCCACATTCACATTTGTCTCTTTTCCTTCAATTTTACATTTTGCAAGTAATTTTCGAGAACCATAACAATATAGTTCTAATCTTCCACAACCATATTTCTACATGGTCTATGACTTGTGATGAAGTGTAGGTGTGTCAAATCATACATATTCAATGGCCACACAAGATTTCTCACATCAAAATGTCATTCCTTGTTAATTAATAAGAATAACATGGTGATAAGTTATGTTACAACTTACTAATAGTCTCTTTGAATTCCGTAGAGAGCTTTCTATGGTACTATGACATTAAGACTATGCTTACATACATTGAGTTATAGCCTAAGTATAACTCTTTTACCTTAGAGAACTTAGGAGAAATGAAACATCTTCCTTCCATATATAAACTTAAAATTTGAACCCTTTAAAAGATCTATCCTTTGACTTATATGGTCCAAGAGGCATTACAAAAACTATCAATGTCCCTACAAATTTGAGTAACACTCAAAATATACAGTTTTATGTTACCAATTAATTTTGAAGCATCCAATCAAATGTGAAAACCATCTGATATGCCATTAGATCTCAAAGGATTTTATGGATTTATCATCATTTTTTAGATATAACCTCATATGTTATAAAACTTCATTAATGTTTTATGTATAACATGTCCAAGAAAGGTAGAAGGCATAAATTTTTATAACTTACATGGGAAATAGACATACATCCAAGGCAGCGTGTAGTGTTGCAAACACTCAACATGGTATGAAATATCTCCCTTGACATAGAGAAATGTATCTTTTATGATGATATAAGCTTTATCCTCACCCATTCTCTAATATTCGGTAAAATTCTAGTCGTGTACACAAGATAAGGATACCAAAGGTGCTCAAGGAGTGTAATAGCTGAAATTGTAGAGGATAGTAACCCTAACCCCGAGATAGGTATAAGCTTCTAAGTATTATATCTAAAATATGGATAGGTATCATACTATGATTATGAAGATGGGTAGGTAAAAGGGTGGATAAAATCAAAGGGTATAACAAAACTAAGAGATAGTAGTACACTAAAGAAAGAATACATTTACTTTAATCTAAAGTAATGAATGATCATGAATCTTCATAATAAACATAAAATAAAGGTCAAATAAGTTTTAGAGATACATACATGTGGTGTAAATGTTTATTTATTGATCTTCCCAAGAGACGAAATTGCCGACAGGAATCACTCAGGGAGAAGGGGAAAGAAAAGAATACCTCTAGTCCTAGCTCACTATGGTGACCCTAATACAAAAGGGAAAGCTCGAAAACCTCGAGTCTAATAATAAAATGTGAAAATGTGTGCAAATGTCTAATATATTAATGAGATTTAATGATTTGATACTATAATGATAAGATAAGCTAATAATTATATATAGGTGTGAGTTCGAGATATGCCCAATGGGATGAACCGCTGATCTAAAATAGGATTTTCAAAATTTTATTTCTAGAAAGCTTTGAAATTTTTTAAAGCAATTTTCAACAATTTTTATTATTTTGCAATTTTGGGGTATTTATAACATTTCTAGAGTTTGGAAATTGGTAGCGATGAAACAAAGTCTAATCACTATTGGAACTTCCCTTTCAAATTTTATTGCGTACTCTTTTCTATGGTTCTTGTGGTTCAAAAATGGATCAATGGGCTAAGAGATATGACCACTGACAAGGGGCACTAAATAATATAATAATAATAATAATAATAATAATAGCATATATTTCATAGTTTCCCATGTTTGTATTTTTAAATCCTTCACGGGGGATAAAATGTGTCTCCATGTAGGGTTACCTTTTGGTTCATATGTGAAACCATTCATATACTTGTTATCACCAAATTATAGCACCCCTGAATGGATTCAAGTTCTAATAGAACATTCAGTGTAATTTTTGTAACATGGGTACTATCCCCAAGTTGTGGGACTTGCTACTTAGGATAGACCTCCAGAGAAAGTTGGTTCTTATTCCTCTGTTCAGGTGCATGCATTCAAATTGTAGAGGTTCTACTCCTAAAATCTATTCTAATTTTCCAAGGAGATAGGGTTAAGAAGATGCAGGAAAATAAAACCTAAACTAACAAGAGGTGATGCACCAAGGAATGAAGAACATCTGCTTTGCTAAAAGACACAGACCATAAGATGCAATACAATCACCATGCACAAGTAACCAAAATGCAATGAAAGATCGAATGGAAGCAATGAATAAAAAGAAAGGGGTAAAATCATCCATAGACTTAATTTTATTGCTCCAAAGGTTTGATACAATTCATTACAATGGAAAAGAGGATGGATATTTCATTACAAAGCTACTGGGAGGTCTGAAAAAATCCACAAATCCACTTACAGACAAGAGAAGAAGGGAAGAGCAAAGTAAAAATGTCCAACCCTTTAAAATGAGTTGAGCTCTTACATTTATAGACCAAGCAAAGAGAAGGAAAAAGAGGATGCCAAATCTGATTTAAAATCCCAACCACCAGCCATCAAATCCTCGCAAATCTACCCACAATAAGTAAAATCGGTTCTCCATGATTCTCTACATGCTAGAAGGGAGAATGGTGAATCTAATCAAAATCTGGTCTGGTTGAGCAATCGGATCACACATTGATGGCGTGAAAGACGTTTTCCAACTTTTCACCCACCAAATCATGCTAAAACTAATATTTTATGCTTCCATGGCGTAGAGGAGGTTGAGATATTTCCAACGGTACCAAATTTGTCACATTTGGAGTTCTAGTTCAAAATATATGATCATTTAAGAAATTGAATCGAATTCGTGAAAAATGCAATTTTTACAAAATGGATCCGTAGGCCTCGCAATTCAACTTGCACAATTTGTTGTGAAAAATGCAAAATCCCAAAACCTTCTCGCATCCCCGAGAGGCCCGCATGTTCATAATGTTTCCTTTGAAAAATTCTTCGCTGGGCCCAAAATTGAAATTGTGCCGTTTTTGTGAAAAAAACGCAAAAGTTTTAAAAATCCCCGCAAGCCCGTAACCTTGCCACTTGTCAATTTTCCATTGGTCAAAAAACCTTCTCAAGCTCATGGGATCGTAATTTCAAACTACTTCTTTTACCCAAAAGTGGTTAAAAGTTAAAAATATCTCCGCAAGTCCAGCGTCCTCGAGACTTCACATTTTAACTTGAAAAAGAAGCCTTGCTCGGGCTTGCGAGCTCATGCACTAAAATTTGCAAATTTTTTTCCAAAATAATTCCAAAGTGCCAAAATATCTCCACCGCCCGCCAGGTCCACAAATTCACTTTAGCAAAATTTCCTCTACAACCCTGCAAGTCAGCCAATTTGGAAAAAATTCTCCCAAGGCCTCGCAACCCCAAAATTGGCCAAAAAAAAACCTCTTATGCCTTCCGGCCCATAACTTTCAAAATATGAGGAGTTAGAAGGAATTATTTATATTTATTGAAAGGGGAACAAATTTCCTACTTGACGGAAATGCTTTTAGAAATCCTTAAGTATTTGAAATATATGAAAATTCAATTTGAAGCACTAGAAGAGGAAAAATGGTGTGAGTTTACCAAAAATAAGCATGGGCTTATTTTGGATAACAATACTATATTTAATAATTTTTTCATATTGTCCTTGTATAGCTATAAATAAACTTGTTTTGAATTAAGAGATAGCTCTCTAAGCATACATTTCTCCTATATATTTTTCTAATTGGTATACATTTTGAATCGAAAAAAATTTATTTTGATTTTAAAACTGTTTCATTGTGAATTGATTGTTATAACACATTAAGCACCATCGTTAGTAATATTTCCCGAGGTCTCACCTCAATCCAAATCAACTTTGGTTATTCCCATTGGTCATAAGAAAAATGCCTAATGTGATCGACCATGGTCCATCCAATCTACTTTCGTGGAATAACTAGAGAAAATAATATTAAAAATGGGGAATAGAGGGAAGATCACACACACACACACACACACAATGTAGGTCTAGGGTGATAAAAAAACAATAGGAAGAATGGGAATGGCTGAAAACTAAAAACAAGTGGACATAATGGTTGTAGCATGTGACAATTAAAAAAAAATTGAGAATAGGGTAATTGTGGTATAAATAACAACGTAGCTATATCTCTCCAATTTTTTTGGTCTATCCCATGTGACCAATTATGATCTGTCGACACTAAAATTTTCCTCCGTAATTTCTATTTCATTAATGTATGTATTAGGAATAGGATGTTGTTAAGTATAATTAGTAGTAGCGTCCGATAGAAGATAACGGCGCTGCCAGTACGACGCCGCCAATAATGTATAGTACGGTAATAGTCAAAAGTACAATAGGAATGTTGTGGTAAAAAGTAAATATTTGTCGTAAGTGGTCCGGTAATGTTAAAATGTCAAAGTTGGGGTAAGTAGAGAAGTAGGGTCTACATGATTAGGAATTAGAAATATTATATTGGTAATAAGGACAAGGAGTGAGGTCATAAATATTTTGTATATTTTATTTGTAAAAAGTCTAAAAATGTGGAACCCATGTGAAATGATAAGGTTTATCTTATCTTAAAAGATAAGCTTACATGTACAGATAAGAGGTAAGGTATGGAATATGATTCGTCAGAGTGGATTTCTTATCCTATCTTGAGATAAGATGGATAAGCCTGGAAGTTCTATAAATAAAGAGGCCACCCCCATTTTAGCATAGAAGGAAGTAGTGAGAAATATTGTATGAGTAAGTGTGTAAAGGAAGCCATCATTTTGAAGGTGTGTTAAAGAAGCCATTAAGAAGTGTAATTGTGAAGTTTCTCCAATAGTTATCGTTGGAAGGCAAGTGAAGTCAGTAAACTTGAAGTACCTCATGGGTGAGATTGTAACAATTTCATGTTAATATTATAATTTACTCTGATATTTCAGATTTATCATCGTTCCTTCTTATCATAGTCTATCGTATCCTTGTGTTATGTTTGTTGTTGTGTTTCCAGATTACATCCACCAAACTAAAAGTTATGCATTAGTAAATAATCATAGCACGAGGAGTTCCCGGTGAAGAATTATCATAGTGCTGGATTGGTGATGACATTTTGGTTCCATTGTTGGGACCATTCCTCGTTGGTGGATTTTCTTGAGAGATATTCCTACTTAGTCAGAAATCATTTGGAGGGTAACCTTGTTTTTACTATGCATAGTAGTTACCATAGTAAAGTCACTTTTTACCGTGAATAGTATTTACCATAGTAAAGTCACTTTTTACCGTGAATAGTATTTACCACAGTAATTTCACTTTTTACCATGAATAGTTTTTACCATAGTAAAGTCAGTTTTTACCGCAGTAAGTCAAGTTTTACCATAGTTTACCGTGGTCATTTCTATTTTACTATAGAAAGGTGTAAAGTCACTTTCTATTATAGTGATTCCAATTATTGTGCACAAAAGTCTTGTTGATTGTACTTGTGGGTTGGTATTTCACGGTGGTTACTTTTGAAAATGGGGAAGATTCCTATTTTTTCAGCCCAATCTAATGAAGATGCTTCCTCTTTCATTCAAGAGTTTAAACGATCTTGTATTTGTAATGGCCTTACAAGAAGGGGACAATGGACTAAATTTTTTCCTACCTTTTTGGATGGTTCAACACTTAGGTGGTTTGAAACATTAGGTGAAAATGTAAAAAACTCATGGGATTTATTAACTAAAAGTTTTCTTGAAGAATTTGGTGAGCAACATAAATATGTAGATCTCATGATCGAGATCACAAAGCTAGCCCAAGGAGAGAAGGAGAAGATAAGAGATTATCATGCTCGTGTTCTAGAGCTAAAGAGGAAGCTCGATGCCTAGATCCGGAAGGAAGGATTAGCGGATGGGTTGATGAATGGTGTGGATAATCTCCTATGTAAGCACTTCATTCTTGGGATGAAGCCAGAGATCAGACAATGAGTGAAGTATGACCGCCCAGCTACCATTGAACAAGCAAAGGATATTGCAAGAAGGCAAGAAGAAAGCATGGAAGAGGAGCCCAAAGAAATTGTTGCTAAAGTAGAGCCTACACTAGCACCTTTGGTCCAGAATCCACAACCACTCTTGGTGAGCACAAATCTTTCTCCTAGTACATCTACTGAGTATGAAGATCTGCTCAAGAAGATGGGCCAGTTAACTATTAATCTTCTTCAAGGAAAATAATTTAGTTCTCAGGGAGGAGATAGAGGTCCAAAAAGAAATATTTCTGAAGTTGTATGTTATGGTTGTTATAAAAAGGGTCATTATAAGTATAATTGTCCAGATAGAGCTTCTACATCTGGTACAAGAGATAATGATAAAGGAAAAGCACCTGTGAATTATTTTGATGTAGTAGATAAGAGCATAAATAATGAAGTAGATGTGTTTGTAACAAAAAGAAAGAAAGAAAAAGATAACCAAGATGGAAATGATCCTAAGAAGATGAAAGGAGAAAATAGTAAGAAACATAGGAGAAGAAAGTTGGGTGTGTAGGATTTTCTAATTTCACAGGGACAAGGACCATATTCCATCTTAGAAGATCTGTCCAAAAGGCCTACAAATATTACATATGGTCAACTCTTGGCTATGTCTTCTGAGAAGAGGCGGGAGCTGCGAAGTGGACTCAATGCTCGACGAAGGAAGGAGGTTGAGGTCCCCTGCTTTGGAGGCGAGGCGGATCCCTATGCTCCACAAGCCGAGGTATTATGTAATGGTATTTCAATTCATGATGTCTTAGTTGATGGAGGTGTTGCAGCTTAATGTAATGACCGACCTCAGTTTGTAATGAATATGTTGGGTTTAAAATTGATCGCCCTTCAACACTTATGTTAAGGTCATTAAATAAGGGAAAAACTAAACCAGAAGGTGTAGTTTCAAATGTGGAAATATCTGTTATGGGTGTTGTATGTGTGGTAGACTTTCAGGTGATGAAAATGGTACTGTTGCGTACCCAATGTTGTTGGGAAGACCATGGCTAAGGAGAGTTCATGCAAGAAACTACTGGAATGAAGGCTTCATGACACTTGGACGTGGTAGAGAGAGGGTGAAGATAAACGTGATCCCTCGGCATCATAAGGCAGAACCTGTCGATTCAAGTGATGAAACTGATGATTGGACATCTTTTGATTACTCTAGTACCAGTGAAGTGGACACCGAAGATGAAGAAAGTGAGGTTGATGTGTCGGTCATGGATATCCTTCCAGTCACACCGACTCATGACCCCATAAAATTATCTGAAGAAGAAATTGATGATCGTCTCCAACACATAAAGATTGGTGATGCTGTGATGGAGAGTGAAAAGGAATCCTACCTCCAGCTCTTTCAGAAGGTACATACACATATTCACTTTTGATTACAAGGAACTCCATCAAGTACGTTGGGTAGAACATTCTATTGAACTAGTAGATGGTGCTAAGCCCATAAATCAAATGCCATATAGAATGAATCCTAATTTTTCCAAGACTATAAAAGAATAAATAGATAAGTTGCTTGATGCAGGATTCATATTTGTTGTGGAGAATTCATAATGGGTTTCTCCCATTGTGATCTCAATAAAAAGAATGGGAAGCTACGCATTTGTGTTGATTACAAGAAGCTCAATAAGGTAACAAAGAAGGATCATTACCCTCTTCCATTCTCAGATCAGATCTTGGACGAAGTAGCTGGCCAGGAGTGTTATAGTTTTGCTGATGGATATAGCGGATACAACCAAGTCCGTATAGCGGAGAAAGATCAGCTGAAGACCACGTTCACCACTCCTTGGGGAACATTTGCTTATAGAGTTATGCCTTTTTGGTTGTGTAATGCTCCAAAGAACATTCCAAAGTGTTTGATGAATAGGTGTTCGAACCCTACATTGGGAACTTCATCGAGTATTTCTAGATGATTTTTACATCTATGGGAGCAAGATCGACCACTTGCACTTTTCGATGGAGAAAACATTTCAAGGTTAGATGAAGCACAAGCCTCACTAAACCCTACAAAGTGTGTCTTTGGATGTTCTAAAGGCGTTTTGTTAGGGCATGTCAGATCCAGAGATCAGATTGCATCGATCCCGATAAAGTTTCAAAATCAAAGATTTACCATTTCCTATGAATAGAAGTAAATTGAGATCATTTTTAGGCCATGTGGGTTACTATAGAATGTTCATCAAGAATTTCTCAAAGATTGCATGACCACTAACCCAGCTTCTTGAAGAAGGATGTTACTTATGAACCAGAAATAAGGCGCATGAAGCTTTTGAACAATCGAAGGAAGCCCCAGTATCTTCACATGTTCTAAAGAGTCCAGATTGGAGCAAGCCATTCATTGTGTACACTCGATGCCTCGATGCAGCAGAAGACTGGGAAGTACTCCGAGCCAAGAGGATGAAAATGGGAATGAACATCCAGGTTTACTTTGGGAGTAGACAAATGAGTAGTCTTTGAGGTAAATTATACTCAGTAATCGAAAAGAGGCTCGCTATCATTTTTTTGTAAAGAAGTTTAGGAATTACTTGCTAGGGCAAAAATCTCTAGTTGTAATGCATCATCGTGCTCTAAAATATATTGTAAATAAGCCTAACCCATCGTGGAGGATAGCAAGATGGATAATTTTGCTACAAGAATTTGAATTTGATATTATAGATAGGCCAGAAAGAAGCATGTCAATGCGAGATGCAATCTCGTGAGCCTATGATGGTTTAGGTTCATCTTGTGATGATGATGATTTCCCGTATGCAACATTGTTATCCCTCGACACAATCCCTAGTGAATACATAGATATTTGGAATTATCCGAATGAATTCAAGTTTCTGATGGTGCCAATGCAAAGACTAAGAGGAAGATTACTCAAGCCGATTGTCCATATTCTATTCTCCGCATGGAGTATTATTTTGAATAGGACATGATGGACAGTATAAGAGGGCAAATGGACATTGGACATGATCAAGGGAAGGAGCTGATAGAAGAATTCCACAATGGTACATGTGGAGGGCACTTCTCTGGATAACTTACAATAAGAAGGATATTGATGCGCAGTTTGTCACCGGCCCACTCTTTTTAGAGATTGTTATAATTATTGTAAGACATGTGATATTTGTCAAACACATGGTAATCGTAAGACTTCATCACTCCATTATGCCCTATTCTTCCACTTGGTACCTTTGAAAAATGGGAAATAGATATTGTAGGTCCACTTCCAACTACCCCGCGCCAAAATAAGTATATTGTAGTTGCCACGCATTATTTAACCAAGTGGGTCAAGCTAGGCCATTGAAAACAACTTCCATGGATGAGGTGGCAAGGTTCATATATGAACGCATTGTCACCATATTTGGTTGTCCATTAGAAATTGTAATGTATCAAGGAAGCCACTTCATTAATGAGGTGGTAGAAGCCCTAGTCAATAAGTTTTCTATTAAGCACAGGAAGGCAACAACATATAAGCCAAGCACAAATGGACAGTGTAACAACACATTTTGTTGTGTCAAATTCTAGCAAAATATGCAGCCTTGCAGTACATAAATGGGATAAGAGGATTCATGCAATTGATGGGCATATAGGGCAACATCAAAGTCAAGAATGTGGATACTCCCCATTTCAGTTGGCTTATGGCATTGATCCAGCTTCTTCCTATTAAGTTTGATATTCCCACAATCGAGTAATGGAAAATGAAAGAATGGATGAAATTGATTCAAGAAATAAAGGTTGGTACATCTTCATTTGCTAGAGGAAATGAGGGAAATAGCTAAGTATACAAGCTATAAGAAGAAAATGAAGTAGAAGGAATACTTTGATCAAAAGATCCGGTGGTCTCCATTTCATGTGAATGACTTGGTTCTAGTATATGATTCAAGATACAAAAAAAAACAGAGAAAATTTCTTCCAAAATGGATGGGGCCCTACAAAATAAAGAAATGTAGCATGCATGAAAATGCTACGCACCGACTGGAGGAATTGGATGGCACTCCCATTATGAAATGGGTCAACCACGACAAGTTGAAGATTTTCCAAGCACTGAGAATAGTCTACTCTTAGAGACGGAGTAGAAGCTAGGAAGGGGGAAGATGTCGACACTAAAATTTTCCTCCATAATTTCTATTTCATTAATGTATGTATTAGGAATAGGATAGTGTTAAGTATAATTAGTAGTAGTGGCGTCCGATAGAAGATAACGACGCCGCCAAGACGACGCGCCAATAATGTATATAGTACGGAATAGTCAAAAGTACAATAGGAATGTTGTGGTAAAAAGTAAATACTTGTCGTAAGTGGTCCGTAATGTTAAAATGTCAAAGTTGGGGTAAGTAGAGAAGTAGGTACTACATGATTAGGAATTAGAAATATTATATTGGTAATAAGGACAAGGAGTGAGGTCATAAATATTTTGTATATTTTATTTGTAAAAAGTCTAAAAATGTGGAACCCATGTGAAATGATAAGGTTTATCTTATCTTAAAAGATAAGCTTACATGTACAGATAAGAGTTAAGGTATGGAATATGATTCGTCAGAGTGGATTTCTTATCCTATCTTAGAGATAAGATGGATAAGCCTAGAAGTTCTATAAATAAAGAGGCCACCCCCCTCATTTAGCATAGAAGGAAGTAGTGAGAAATATTGTATGAGTAAGTGTGTAAAGGAAGCCATCATTTTGAAGGTGTGTTAAAGAAGCCATTAAGAAGTGTAATTGTGAAGTTTCTCCCATAGTTATTGTTGGAAGGCAAGTGAAGTCAATATCACTTGAAGTACCTCATGGGTGAGATTGTAAAAATTTCATGTTAATATTATAATTTACTCTGATATTTTAGATTTATCATTGTTCCTTCTTATCATAGTCTATCGTATCCTTGTGTTATGTTTGTTTTTGTGTTTCCAGATTACATCCACCAAACTAAAAGTTGTGCATTAGTAAATAATCATAGCACGAGGAGTTCCTAGTGAAGAATTATCATAGTGCCAGATTGGTGATGACAGATCACCCAAAATCTTGTTAGCCTCCTCAACAACTTTCTCAGTGATATAATACATTAAAGAAATTCCTACAAAAGAGAAAAGGTTAAGA
This sequence comes from Taxus wallichiana var. yunnanensis, assembly GCA_018340775.1. NCBI lineage: Eukaryota > Viridiplantae > Streptophyta > Pinopsida > Cupressales > Taxaceae > Taxus > Taxus wallichiana. The sequence goes on along the minus strand of CM031237.1, from coordinate 76,892,810 downwards.
ACTATGGAAATTAATGTTTATACATACGACCCAAATGAAGATCATTGTATGTCATAATAGTGAATATACATGATATGGTCTTTCAAATAAGAACGATTCAATGTGTGAAATCAACATTAGATATAAAAATGAAGTAATATTATAATTAGAATAAATAATGATGAACTCCACCAAATAATTCATACCCACCATTTACTTACCTTTCGGTGTTTCTTGGATTGTATATGGTAGGCACAATGGTTTCTTGTAACCCTAAAAGGACATGATTGAATAGAAAAACTAGATGAAAATTAGTTAAATAAGGCATAAATCACCTAGCTAGGATGTTATCGAAAGGATAGATAGAATCATCGAAATAAATAAGAGGAATGTGAGAAATGAGGAATTTTAGCACAATATTGTAGAGTTGTTCTTAACATGTCGAGTGTGATTGGTTTGCTACTATCACACATGGCACAAAATACAATATATATATATATATATATATATATATATATATATATATATATATATATATTTGGTTTAAAAGATAAGAAGGTTTGAAAATGGGGGAAGGGTTTGAAATCATAGTGATGTATATATAAATATTAGGAAAATAAGAAGACAAAGAAGCATAGTGATGTATAGTGATGAATAGAAATATTAGGAAAATAAGAAGACAGAGAAGCATAGTGATGCATCTATGGAATTTGAGAAGTAATTTTAGATGATGTATAACATTATGTAAAGTGATAGAACCAGAATTGCACAACAAAATGTAAAAAAAATTCCGTTACTTGAATTCATATGCCTACAGAGCTCATAAAAATTTATAGAAGAGACAACTCCTATATTCTAGGAGGTTTCTCAAACAACTCACCCCATATATTTCTCACATCATAGCTATCATTAACAAACCCATCTAATATAAAGTATGTGATAAATCACTCCAAAACCAACATATAATATTAACCCGTACGTAATAATGTGAGCACTAATAATAATATTCCTAACATTCCCCCCTTAGTGTGAACATGGGAGAAAAACAATCACACTTCTTTCACCGTGTGCCACCCAGTGCATACTCATGATCTGGATGGTTTTATAGGACAACCATAAAACTCAACATGGATGGTTTTACAAGACAGCCATTAACCTCAACAAGGATTGTTTTACAAGACAACCAACAACCTCAACAAAGGATGGTTTTACAGGACAACCAACAACCTCAATAAAGGATGGTTTTATAGGACAACCAACAACCCAAATATTATGATGTTGGTTTTCCTTGTGCTTTCATCTATCCACTATGATTTTCCTTCAAGGAATTATGTAGGAAATACAACTCATCGAATACAAATACACACACTGTCACCACAACTTCGTGTGGCCCCATCGCAGGTGACCTGCCGAGAGGTCGTTGATTGAATTCAATCCTCTCGATGCCTACATCCTCCAAAGAACATGCTACTAGCTCGGTTGGATTTGACTTGGACACTCAATAGTTTCCACATTGTCATTATTCTTTTCTTCCCTCCTAAAATGTGAAACCCTTTATTTTTCCGGATGTCGAAACAACGAAAATGCGTCCATGATGATTTTTTTTTTTTTTTACAATTTTCGACTCTAACTCATGACAACTTTTAAAATGACTATATATAAAAATCCTAAAATCACCTATATCACCTATATGAATTTTTACTAACTATGTGAAACAACATAACACTATAATAATGAAAACAAATAACTATACAAATTTCTGACTTGACACAAATGACATTTGGTGACTATTACATATAAAACTAAGAAACCTCTAAATTTATTTAATTTCTAATATAGCTAATAATATTGGCTATCTATTATAAATTTAGTCGACCACTATAAATAAAAACTATAAGACTCGAACTCTATTTAAAAGTAAACTTAATAACAAACTAAAAACATTTTATGACTCCATGAAAGCACCTTTAAAAATAAACATGGCTGAGTAGTGGATGCACCATTTTCCCTTGGTGGATAGGCAAGAGATTCAATGAAATTACTCGGCAATGTGTTCATTGTGTGGAGTAACTCAATGTAGCATTTTTCACATGCAACATTTTATGTCATCACGCAAGAGCTTCAACCTCCAATAATGCATCGTTGCACATAATCAATTCCCACGAATTCACCACCATAGATAACTCAGACTTGCGTTTATAGAAGGCATAAACTTTTAATATTGGATGGTCGCGCCAAATGCACAGTGTTTGAGGTCCACCATCCAACAAATAAACACATCAAGGTTGAGGTCCACCATACTTCCAGAGATGTGCTCAACTTGTATAATGAGATAAAGCAAATAACCCATCAAGAGCTAGTTATTTTTGTAGCGGAAGGAATACTTTTACGCCTGGATTTTTTTTTAATTTACCATGTGTTTCTGATGAAGTTGAAACATGTTTCATCCATTGAATGATAATTTGCATCTGTTGGGCTTGGGTTCGGATTAGATGAGAAAATCGTGTACCTTTTTGAACAATGAATTTGTTCAATGCAATAAAAAATGCATAGATTTTAGAGAATCTTCATTGGTAAATCAGATAGCCTGAATCTATTCCACCAAAGTATTGAAGCCAACAATTCAATGAGTTGGGAAATGTGAATGACAAAACCAAAGATGATCCGGATGCAAATGCAACAACAGGTCGAATGTAAAATAATGCAAATCAGGCTTTGAGAAATGCAGTTGAATTCGGTGGCAAAGATATGTGAAATTGATCGAATACAATACTCAATGCACTTTCAAACTGTAAGAGACCGAACAAGGACAAATTTTAACGAATACTAACTGATCAATGCAAATAAAACCCAATCTTGACAATCATCGCACAATGTTCTTGTAAACGATAGAACATAGATCTTTACGGTGCTCTGCCCATAAATTTGGGACAATATTACAAACTATAAAATTGTCTAGCAATTTTTTTACTCCTCCATCACAAGAACATGATGGAAACCTGCTTTCGATACCAAATAAAGTGATAGAACCAGAATTACACAATAGAATGTAAAAATACTTCGTTAATCAATTCATATGCTTACAAACATCATACAAATTTATAGGAGAGACTATAGTTTCAACTTCCCTTTGACACCTTTTGATACGACCATGATATTACTAATTATATTATGAACATTATTATGGTTTTGATTTAGTATGATGTTAGATGTTAGACCATGGTTTATTGTTGATATTGATTCAATTATGATGCATGATGATTATTAGATAAATTTTATATGTGGATGATGATATTTTGTTTGACATGGATATATTATGGATGTTTTTGGACATGGGATATTTCGATATTTGACAACACCTCGAAATATAAAATTATTTGATGATGATATAGTGGTTGATAAAATTGTAAATGATGTGGTTGATTTCTATGACGTTGTTGTGATTCATATATCTAGATGATTTTGGAATTATATTTATATTATTTTGGATGTTCTGATATGGCCAAGATGACGAAGGAGGTATTCTGTTTTCCAAGTTAAAATATCACAACAAACATTGGTGGATTGGAGACCAACCACGTTGGAATTCTAGATGAATTCAACAAGGTCACCATGGTAATCGTATTTGTTTGTGTGTGTTTGACCATGGAATCACCTTTAAATGTGACCAAGGGGTTTTATGTACTATTTTATTTGGTCCCTTGTTTAATTTTTGCATGTGTTTATTTTTGGTGCATTCACCCCATTCATTATTTATTAAATTTTGTGTTAATATTGTGAGTAATCATGTTGTTAAGTTAATTAATTAAAAGATGTCATAAGAATGTAATTAATAGAGTTGTTGGCTCTTGGTTTAAGTGTCAGTAAGAAAGTGAAAGTGATATGTAAGTGATGTGTAAGTTAACTTTTGAGTGTGAAACACTTCACCTTCTTGGAAATTCGAATTTGTCCAATGAGGCTAATTTTGGATGCTTGTGGGACAAGTTAAACTTGTCCCATACCTATTAAATTTATTTTCATACCATACCTATGGTTTGGAAGTTGAAATTAGAATTTTATAATGCATTTTGGGAAGAAAATTTGTAAGTTTTAATTGCACTTTTTTACATGTTTTAATTTCAGTCCTTTTGGGGTGTGGGCTTGTTTTTGAGTGTGTAAGTAAATCTGTCATTCTTATTTATTATGCATTGGAGAATGAAGTTGAATTTGTGTTGGGGTTGAGGATGTGTGATGTGGCATCCTACATAGATCCACCTCATCCTCTTCCCTTCCCTCTTCTATATAATTTGAATTGGTTTCCTTGTTTTGGGTTAATTCACCATTTGATACTTGATCTTGGGTGAATCCTTTTGCTTTACATCTTGGAGTTCTTGATTTGGAGAAGTTTTTGAAGATTATGGATGCTTATTTCTTGGTTGATTTTGGATTGCTTGCATTGGATTAAAGCTTGTTGTTTTGGAACTTGGAACAAATCCATCACGAGAGGTAGGACCTTGGCTCTTGAAATTCTTCTCTTTCATTTATGTAAATGTTTTGTTATGAATGTTTGGCATGCTTGTGGGCTGTTGGGTAGATGGCCTAGGAATGGTGTAGGAGAAGACTATGGGGTTCAATTTGTGGGAGGAATAAGTGTTTATTGGGAGGTATAGGTGTGGAGGGAGTTGGGATTTGGGTTCCACCTTACAAGAAATAGCTTGCATTTCTTTACTCGTTATGGGGTGCCATAACAGTTAGGGAGGAATAAGGAAATGCGAGGAATAAGGGGTACTTGGGGGAGGCATAAGGGCATGTAATGGATTTGATATACTACATTTTGGAGGTTTTTAATCAGGTGGTGATACCCATTTCCCCTTTGGGAGTCATAAGAAGCATCCCCATTGTTTCTTTCTCCTTTAGCTTTCTTGATGAAGCCTTAGTTTTGGTTGTCATGTTTTAATGTAGTTGCAAACTACATTCTCGTTTTTGGAATGTGTTTTATATGTGAAGAAAATACTGCTTGTGTGTGTTTTGGAAGCCTTTATTGCCATGAGTTGAATCAAAAAAATTATTGCATTATGGTTGGGGCTTGGGGCCAATGAAAAAGGAAGGATTATCCTTTTCATTGGATGTCTTGTTTGGGGTGGAGATATTTTCCTTTCCCCTACTCTTGTTGTGATCAAATTTGGAAGAATGAGATATTTATATGTTGCTTATTTTGGAGCAAGAAAAAGGAAGTTTGACAATCCCTTGTTGAGATAAAGTTTATTGTAACCTTCCCCACTTGAAGTGGATGAACTTGTATATGATTTGTAATGGAGAGATGTCACATTGATTATGAAAGTTGTAAACTTAAATGTGAAAGAGATATACTATGTTTTGTTTTTGAAACAAAGAATTGTATTTTGTATGATGAAGTCAAGAATGAAAGAAGGAAGTTGTAAAGTTATATTTTGGAATCAATAAATGATGTATACCTTTCTCAAATTACATTGTGGTATTGAATCTGATCTTTTAAATATAATTGAAATCTCTGTTTGAAAGAAAGAAATGTGTATGAAGGAAATGTAGTACTCTATTTTGTGAAGTGCATGATTTGAAAAGAATAAAAGTTACATTATTGTCTTTATCATTTGATTGAAGGAATGAAACCTATTTGAAACTAGAATGAAATAAATCCATTTGTAGTACAAGTAAATTAAGAACCATTGAGTTAATTTTTTTGTTTCCATTTTTGCTTCACGTTAAACTCCGCAACTTTTACCGAAATGAACAGACCAAACTCGCACTCAAGAGATAACAATGAAACATTAAAATTTAACATGCTAGGATATAAATGAGTTCAATTAGACAAAAAAACTTAAGGAAATATTCTAAAACCTAACAAAATTGAGTTCAAAGCTTTCATAGTTGTTTTGTAGTCAAAGTTGTAAAATTTCGAATTGAAACTCAATAAAATAGATTTACCTTGAAAGACTATCCTAAATCCATCAATGAACAATTATCCATGTCTATTTGACATGTTGAGAGAGGAAGAAGAACAATTGAATAAAATTTTATAAGTTAAAATTTACCAGTTTAGACTCGTAAAAAGCCTCGCAGAACATTTTCACAAAATTTACCCCTTAAACTTTATCCAAATTAAAAATTAATGTTTCCTATGCAAATAAGACGTCGAGATATTTCTAAAAGTCCTTGTTTACTAAAAATGATATCCCAATCAAAGTTTATGGCCTTCTGAATTTTTTCTTCATTTAGCGGCCAAAAATAATTCCTTCAGTCAAAAACAAATTTGGGAAAAATTTCCTTGATGGACCCGTGGGCCTCGAATTATTTCTTAGCACTTTTTGGACAAAAATGCCAAAGGAATGAATTCCCCCACCATTCCGCTAACCCGAGCCTTAATTTTTGTCAAAATCACCAAAGACGGAAAAATAATTTTTTGAAAAATTTCCCTGGACCCGCCTCGCCCGCTTTTTCATTTGGTCGTCTTTCATAGGCCCCAAAAATCAAACTTAACTTTTAAAAAAAATTGGGAAAATTTTCCAAATTTTCTCCACCTCCCGGCTAGCTCAGCCAATGAGATGCTTACCACGTGGCCTCACGAGGCAATGACAGAGGCTCAAAATCCATTTTAACCTTAGTGTCTTCAAAACAAATTTGGGAAAATTTTCTAAGTTTCCTCCACCTTCCCGCCGGCCCGCCGCTAATCAGGTGCTACCACGTGGCGTCACGAGGCGTCAGTGGATGAGTGGGTTCCTTTCTTCCTTTTGCGTTTTAGAATTTTTTGGGAAAATTTTCTAAATATCTCTATCGGCCCGCCATCCTATAGCCAATGAATGAATGGTCATGTGGCTTCACCAGGGGACGACGGAGGAGCGGAGATTTTATTGACTTTAAAAATTTAATCCTTTCTTGGTGAAAATACCTAAGTTTCCCCACAAGTCCATTTTTATTGCAGCCAATCGAGTGTGACACATGGCACCTTGGGCATCGGCGGAGGCATGGATTATTTTGATCCCTTAGCACTTTTTGGTCAAAAGAGTTAATGTCTTAAAATTCTCCGACGGCCCGACTTTTCGCCAGAGCTTTAAAATATGACATGTGTCCTCTTCAGATCACAAAGAGAGGCAAATCATGATTTTTCCCGAAAAAGGAAAATGCACCAAAAATCTTCCCGCTCCACCAGCCCGCGCATGGGAAAATTGTCTTCCCTAGGCCCGCAGCCTGCTTTTGGGAAAATTTTCCTCCCAAGGTCCGTCGGCCCATAACTTGAGAAATATGAGGAGTTAGAAGGACTTATTTATATCATTGGAAAGGTGAGGAAATTTCCTATTTAATGTAAATGATTAAGGGAAGTTTTGAATGCACTAATTTTGCAAAAATCAAGTTGAATATTTTAAGCCAGTTAGAGAGTGGTATAGTGAGAGATTACCCTCCTAACCTAAGTGGTTATTCTAACCCTATGTTTTGACCTTGAGATTTTTAATAATTGTTGTAATGGGAATTCTATAAGCTATTAATTATAATTGGCCTTGAAACTTGTTTGTGACAACTGTTGTTTTGTATCCTGGTTGTAGACACTTTTAAACAAAAAAAATTATTCCATAATTTTCCTAACTAATCCTAGGTTGTTCTTGGGTCTCAAGTGGGTTGTTTTAAGCCGACATTACACTTGGTATCGAGCAGTTGGTTCAAATGCTTGGACCACAGGCCGACTTTGGAAACCTTAACTCACGTGAGAATTCAAACATCCATGTTTAAAATAAGAATAAAATAATAAAGTTGTTGGAATTGTTGTGCTTGCTTAGTGGCATTTTGTCTAAACCCGGGTAACTAAGAATGTTAAATTAAATTGAGTTTTGTAAACTTCTAGTGTAGTGGAAACTTGGTTCTCCTTGAAAATGTGTTTTTCATAAGCCCTAAACCTTGATTTAATTGTATGATGTGTTAAAACCCTTATGAGGAACCTCCTAATTGGATTTGTTGGAATGATAAATTGTATGGTGTGATTCTTATGGTTGGACATTAGTGGTTGTGTTCTAGAGTCGGGAAGAGTAAATTAGAAGTTTTTTAGTCGTCTAAGGATCCCCTCCTTCATTTAGTGGTTAGACGAGTTAGTTTTGGTTGTCGCTTTGGGGACTAAATCCCATGTGACTAAGTGGGATGTTAGGTCTTGGTGTTGCTTTTGATCCAAATTTGCGTGAGCATCATTAGAGCAAAGCTCAAGACATAGTAGCCCTATTAGCGGACATGGAGGGTCATGTGAATGTGGTGTTAACATTTTATATTTTACATTCGTAAACTTGTGTTATTTTATCAAGGACCAACATCTTATTTTATGATTGGATTGAGAAGCTCGAGGCTCTTTTAGCTATTATATTTTGTGAGGATTTTCTCGACTTTGCAATGAGGCTACTTAGCCACTTTCCTTGACTTCCGATGTTTCTTGGATTTTATTTTTATTGTGACTCGTAGCTCATTATGTTGTTGGCTACTTAGCTAAACATTACATGGATTCCTTCTTGCATGATGCTGAGATGGTTCTATGTTGTTTGCATTGTGACATTTTGTCGTATGGGGTACACCTAGGTGACTGGAATGTCTTCTTATGTGCTTTAAGTTATGACTTGGTTTTGGATGTATGAAACCTTGAGTGTGTCTAGGGTCTTAGAGTGACTTCTCGTTACTTGACCTTGCTAGAAAGAAAGTTCGTTGTGTAGTGATGTCTAGTTGGTAGTCTGTTTAGCATTAATAATGATTCTCTTACAATTTGGTAAAGAGGCTTTATCGTCATCGAAGTGGATGTCTTTGTTATGGGTTTATGATTTGTGTTAGCATCGATTACTTTTGGTTGATTGTGGATGTTTGATTAGTAGTGGATTTTCATCAATGGCATGCTAAGTTTTATCATGATTTCCTTATTTCATTATATAAAGTAGTGGCTTGTGGAATGTATGCATCTTGGTAATTATGGATAGGTTTAAGCTTATTCGAGTAATGGGTGTAAATTAAGTGTTTTTGTTTTGCCATCTTGACCTATAAATAAGTCTACTCTTGCCTTAACATTTTGAATTACTATGAATAACACTATATGATCTAGTAGTTTTGGATTACGTGGAGACACTTATGGATGCTTTGAGTATTTTGGACCTTGCTATTGATGATATTAGTGTAGTAGACCTTGATATTTTCATAACGTAGTCCTTATGTTGAGATTATTCTTGCAAAAATATAACTCTTGGTCATGAAGTGCATGTTGAATAAATTAGCTAATCATCCACTTCCATTTGATGCTTCCTAGTGGGAATGTGGTGTCCTTGGAGTAAAATTTGCATTTTCATTTTGTTACTTGGTGGTTGGTATCTTGTGAAAATATGGGTATAGATTCAAAAAAAATTCCTTGTCTTTTCATTTGAGTAAAAGGGATTAGCTTAAATAACAAACATTGCTAAACCTTAGTAGATCCGTAAAAGTAAATATGCCTCTGTAATGGGCCTTCCTTATCATTTCTTGTGAGACTTGTAGGGTCCCACTATGAATGCTTAATAATGCCTATAACTGATTGGTAAACCCTTGAAATATTGGTGTGATACATGTTGATTGATGGATTCCTAGTTATTACAAAATTAATGATGGGTTATGTTGGCTTGGAAATTTGTCTTGTGGACAAATTTTTGGTTTTTCTCACCAACACTATGGGAATCTAAGTCCCTCTACTTATAATGGTGAAGCTGTCATATTATGCATGAAAAACAGGTGGATTCAATAGTGGTTTTTCAACCGAGAGATCCATAGGGGCACTCCACTGACCCTATGACAAAGCCTGCAATTTCTTGCTAGGACAAAAATTTGTCCGAGAGTGGGAAAGGGAGTTAAAATGAAGGAAAGAAGATAAATGATAGAGGTAGAACATCGATGCCCGCATATATGGATCAAAAATTTCACAACATGTATTTAATTAGAAGAAGAATACAAATTTACAAACCGAGCTACAAGAACGAATAAAAACACATTGGTCACAAAGTACCAATCGATTCCTCCATCAAAGGGGCATAAAATCCTTCTTTTCTTATTGAAGCCAAAGCAGAAACTTGTACAATGAATGGGAACTAAAGAAAATGGCAGAAAGAAGAAGAATAGAAGAAGATTGACTATCATTTTTGTCCTATGTTTGCAGAACGCATTTACAGTCTCCAAATTCAATTTCCAACCCATACAATGACTTACAAAGCACATGAAATAGCCCACAAGGGGTAGTTACAACTTCCCAGGGCATCCAAGAAATGGTTTCAATCAAATCCAATCATTTGGACCGTTTCTGGTTCTTGATTTGCAGAGAAATGGCCATGGCGGGAGAAAACCAGAAAATTCATAATGAAAACCATTACATCTTCACTAATTTGAATATGGACCATTAGATCTCATTTTGTGCCTTTAAATTTGAGTCACCCACATGGTATAAGGTGATTGGAGCAGTCACGAACGAGCTCCTTTTGGTTTACAACTTTTTCAAATTTGGCAATTTTTCACTTTTGTGCCCGCCGGCTGGTTTGACTTTTCAAAGAGGACACGTGGCACCATTTGATTGGAAATGGGGTCGCGGATTCATTTAGAAAATTTTGAACCTTTGTTGGAAAAATTTTCAAAATCACAAAATCCTCCATCGGCCCACACTCCCGTGTTGATGTGGCACGATTTGATTGGCATGAGGTCACAAGAATCTTTTTACTTATAACCCCGAAGGCTAAAAACTTGAAATTACATCGTCTGAGGTCCATTACCCGCTTTGACTAGTCAACAAGGACACATGGCATCATTTCATTGGTTATGGAGCCATAGGTAGATTCATCTTCTCTAACTTTTAAAACCAAAAATAATTAGCGTTTTAAAGTCTTTCACGGACCCATGCTTCCGCTCCGACTTTTCAACTAAAAATGGATACGTGTCAAGATTCTATTGGCTGCGGTGCTCAAACCTTAATATTTTCTCTATTCTCGCTCGGCTCGTGGATTCACCATTGCCGTAATAACTTTTTCCGAAAAATGGAAAAAAACAAAGAAATCTCCTCAACCTCGCCAGCCGCCTCGGGCAAAAATTACAACTTAGGTCCGTCGAGCCATATCTTGCAAAATACAAGGAGTTAGAACAACTTCTTTACCTTTTTGGAAAGGGGAAGAAATTTCCCATCTAATGAAGTAGGTTCCAAACATCCTTGAGCCCTTAGAAAGAACAAAATTTCAAAATACTCATATTTGACCATTTTTAAGGGTAACAACTCAAAAATTTAGGATTAGACTTGGAAAAATGAAGAAAAGTTTTGAGGGGACAACATGTTGTGTGTTCGATTTTTTTTTTTTTTGTGTGTTTAAATCTGGGTTTGGGAAACCTTGTGGTCTTGATTTTGCTTAGTACTACCGTGAAAATTTAATTGCACCCTCCCGAGTTATAAAAGTGTTTCTCTTGAATAGTTCCTTGATTTTAAATGTTTTGCTGATTTAGGTGTCCTTCCTTGTTGATTAACCTCATTTTGTGTGATCCCAAATTGTGAGACCTTGAATAGACTTTTTCCTCGTACAATTTTGGTCGTAATTGGTTTTGCTATCCTTGTCCAGAAAACAAACCTTGAAAGCATGACTTAACCTTAGTAGAAACCTTAACTTTTGTTCTGCCATATGTTGTGTTTTTGGGAAACTATGTGGCCATTCTCAACTCATGGAATTATCCTTGTTATTCCTCTACTTGGTGGTTATACTTGATAATCCTTTGACTTCTTCATGTTATATTGTTATGTGTTGTATCTTGGTTGATGCAGCGTAAAGTCACTCTTTAGAATTAAATGTTCGTATTCTTGTATGCAAAAAGTTTAGAACTCATCCCTTACAATCTCCCTTATTCTTGTTGAATTCCATTGACCAAAATTAGGTTCTGAGACCTATACTTGGTCAAAGAAAGAAATCTGATAATGGCAAAGTGATCCTTTTCTCGTTGCATTGGTTCCTATCTCTCTTTCCCGTGACTTCTAGGAGGAAGTCGATTCTAAGGGAAGGGGATGTAGTGCAGCTTCCTTTGACACCTTTTGATACCGATAATTATATTATGAACATTATTATGGTTTTGATTTAGTATGATGTTAGATGTTAGACCATGGATTATTGTTGATCTTGATTTAGTTATCATGCATGATGATTATTAGAGACATTTTATATGTGGATGATGATATATTGTTTGACATGGATATATTATGGATATTGTTCTTGACATGGGATATTTGGATATTTGAGTAGACCTAGAAATGGAAATTATTTGACAATGATAGAGTTGTTGATAAAATTGTAAATGATGTGGTTGATTGTTATGATGTTGTTGTGATTCATATATCTAGATGATTTTGGAAATATATTTATATTATTTTGGATGTTCGATATGGCCATGAGGCCAAAGGAGGTATTGTGTTTTACAGGTTAAAATATCAAAACAAACATCGGGGATTAGAGACCAACCACGTTGGAATTCTAGATGAATTCAACAAGGTCACCATGGCAACTGTATTTGTTTATGTGTGTTTGACTTTGTTAGGGATTTCCATGGGGGAATCACCTTTAAATGTGACCAAGGGGTTTTATGTATTGTTTTTTTGTCCCTTATATAATGTTTTTATGTGTTTATTTTGTGGTGCATTTACCGCATTAATTATTTATTAATTTTTTTTTAATATTGTGAGTAATCATGTTGTTATGTTAATTAATTAAAATATGTTATAAGAATTTAATTAGTAGAAATTTTGGCTCTTGGTTTAAGTGTTGTAAGAAAGTTCAAGTGATATGTAAGTGATGTGTAGGTTAAATTTTGAGTGTGAAACACTTCACCTTCTTGAAAATTCAAATTTGTCCTTGAAGGCTGATTTTGAGGCTTGTGGGACAAGTTAAACTTGTCCCATACCTCTTAAATTTATTTGCATACCATACCTATGGTTTGGAAGTTGAAATTAGACTTTTATAATGCATTTTGGGAAGACAAGTTGTAAGTTTTAATATGTTTTAATTTCAGTTCTTTTGGGGTGTGGGCTTGTTTTGGAGTGTGTAAGTAAATATGTCATTCTTATTTATTATGTATTAGAGAATGAAGTTGAATTTTTGTTTGGGTTGAGGATGTGTGATGTGGCATCCTACATGGATCTACCTCATCCTCTTCCCTTCGCTCTTCTATAAAATTCAAATTGGTTGCCTTGTTTTGGGTTACTTCACCTTTTGATACTCGATCTTAGGCAAATCCTTTATTGTCTAGGAGTTATTTCTTTGGAGAAGTTTTTGAAGATTGTGGATTCTTTTTCTTGGTTGATTTTGGATTTCTTGCATTGGATTAAAGATTGTTGTTTTGGAACTTGGAACAACTCCATCATGGAGAGGTAGGAGCTTGATCTTGAAATGCTTCTCTTTCATTTATGTAAATGTTTTGTTGTGAATATTTGGCATTCTTGTGGGTTTTTGGTAGATGGCCTATGAATGGTGTAGGAGAATACTATAGGGTTCAATTTGTGGGAGGCATAAGTGTTTATTGGGAGGTATAAGTGTGGAGGGAGTTGGGATTTGGGTTCCACCTTACAAGAAATAGCTTGCATTTCTTTATTCATTATGGGGTGCCATAAGAGGTTGGGAGGCATAAGGAAATGTGAGGAATAAGGAGTACTTGGGGGAGACATAATGGTATGTCGTGATTTGATATACTATATTTTATCGGTTTATAATCAGTTGGAGATACCCATTTCCCCTTTGGGAGGCATAAGAAGCATCCTCCATAGTTTCTTGCTCCTTTGACTTGATTGATGAATCCTTAGTTTTGGTTGTCATGTAATAATGTAGTTGTAAACTACTTTCTATTTTGACTCGTGTTTTTTATATGTGAAGAAAATGTTGCTTGTGTGTGTTGTGGAAGTCTTTGTTGCCATGAGTTGAATCACATATTTTATCGCATTATGGTTGGGCCTGGGGGCCAATGAAGAAGGACGGCTTATCCTTTTCATTGGATGTCTTGTTTGGGTGGAGAGATTTTCCTTTCCCCTACTCTTGTTGTGATCAAATTTGGAAGAATGAGATATTTATATGTTGCTATTTTGGAGCAAGAAAAAGGAAGTTTGACAATCCCTTGTTGAGATAAAGTTTATCAGTAACCTTTCCCATTTGAAGTGGATGAACTTGTTTATGATTTGTAATGGAGATATGTCACATTGATTATGAAAGTTGTAAACTTAAATGTGAAAGAGATATACTATGTTTTTTTTTGAAACAAAGAATTGTATTCAGTATGATGAAGTCAAAGAATGAAAAAGGAAGTTGTAAAGTTGTATTTTGGAATCAATAAATGATGTATACCTTTCTCAAATTACATTGTTATATTGAATCTGATATTTTTTAATATAATTGAAATCTTTGTTTGAAAGAAAGAAATGCGCATGAAGGAAATGTAATACTCTATTTTGTGAAGTGCATGATTTGAAAAGAATAAAAGTTGCATTCTTGTCTTTATCATTTGATTGAAGGAATGAAACCTATTTGAAACTAGCATGAAATGAATTCATTTGTAGTGCAAGTAAAATAAGAACCATTGAGTTAATTTTTTTGTTTCCATTTTTGCTTCACGTTAAACTCTGCAACTTTTACCAAAAATGAACAGACTAAACTTGCACTCAAGAGATAACAATGAAACATTAAAATTGAACATGCTAGGATATAAATGAGTTCAATTAGACAAAAAAACTTAAAGGAAATCTTCCAAAACCTAGCAAAATCGAGTTCAAAGCTTTCATAGTCGTTTTGTAGTCAAAGTTGTAAAATTTCGAATTGGAACTCAATAAAATAGATTTACCTTGAAAGACTATCCTAAATCCATAAATGAAAAATTATCCATGTCTATTTGACATGTTGAGAGAGGAAGAAGAACAATTGAATAAAATTTCATAAGTTAAAATTTACCAAGATATACCTTTGTAAAAGCCTCGCAGAACGTTTTCATGAAATTTACCCCTTAAAATTTATCCAAATTAAAAATTAATGTTTCCTATGCAAAGAGGACGTCGAGATATTTCTAAAAAGTCCTTTTTTACTAAAAATTGATATCCCAATCAAAATTTATGGCCTTCTGAAGTTTTTCTTCATTTAGTGTCCAAAAATAATTCCTTCTGTCAAAAAAAAATTTGGGAAAAATTTCCTTGACGGACCCGCGGGCCTAAATTTTCCCTTTGCGATTTTTGACCAAAAACGCCAAAGGAATGAATTCCCCTACCGCTCCGATAAACCATGGGCCTTAAGTTTTATCAAAATCACCTAAGTCCGAAAAGAAAATTTTGAAAAATTTCCCCCGGGACCCACCTCCTCACTTTTGCCTTTTGTCATCTTTCGTGAGCCCGGAAAATCAAACTTAACCTTAAACAAAAAATTGGGAAAATTTTCCAACTTTTCCCCATGTCCCCGCCGGCCCACGACCCAATGAGATGCTACTACGTGGCATCCTGATGCAACAAAGGAGGCACAAAATCCTTTTTAACCTTAGCATCTTATAAAAACAATTAGGAAATTTTTCTAAGTTTCCTCCACCTCACCGCCATCCCGCAACCAATCAAAGTGCTGCGACGTGGCATCACGAGGCATCGGCAGAGGAGTGGGTTCCTTTTTGTCTTTTGTGTTTCGGAATTTTTTTGGGAAAATTTTCTAAATCTCTCTTTTCGCCCGCCTTCCCGTAGCCAATGAATGGCTGACACATGGCTTCACCAGGCGACGGCAGAGGAGCGGAGATTTTATTGACTTTAAAAATTTAATCCTTTCTTGGAAAAAATCCCTAAGTTTCCCCACAAGTCCATTTTTCATGCCCAATCGTGAGTGTGACACGTGGCACCTTGGGCATCGGCGGAGGCGCGGATCATTTGATCCCTTAGAGATTTTTGGTCAAAAGACTTAATGTCTTAAAATTCTCCGACGGCCCGACTTTCCGCCGTGAGCTTTAAAAAGCCGACACGTTTCCTCTTCAAGCTTGCGAGAGGAAAATCGCACTTTTTCCCGAAAAAGGAAAGTGCACCAAAATTCTTCCCGCTCCTCCGGCCTGCGCATGAGAATTTTTCTTCCCTAAGCCTCGCAGGCCCACGCTTGGGAAAATTTTCCTCCCAAGGTCCAGAGAGAGAAATATGAGGAGTTAGGAGGACTTATTTATATCATTGGAAAGGTGAGGAAATTTCCTATCTAATGGAAATGATTTACTAAGTTTTAAATGTGTCAATTTTGAGAAAAATCAAGTTGAATCTTTTAAGCCAGTTAGAGAGTGGTATAGTGAGAAATTACCCTCCTAACCTAAGTGGTTATTCTAACCCTATGTTTTGACCTTGAGAATTTTAATAATTATTTCAATGAGAATTCTATAAGCTATTAATTATAATTGTCTTTGAAACCTATTTGTGATAGTTGTTATTTTGTAGCTTTGGTTGTAGACACTTTTAAACAAAAAAATTATTCCATAATTTTCCTAACTAATCCTAGGTTATTCTCGGGTCTCAAGTGGGTTGTTTTAAGTGGGCATTACGAGACAACTCCTATATTCTAGGATGTTTCTCAAACAACTCACCCCATATATTTCTCATATCATAAATATCAATAACAAACCCATATAATATAAACTACGTGATAAATCACTCCACAACCAACATATAATATTAACTGTACCTAATCATGTGAGCACTAATAATCATATTGGTAACATTATGAAGGGGGAGAGATTAAGAAACATGAAAATCAATTAAAGTAGTTTGAGATTCAAAAAAACATTAATATTAGGAAATGTAAAGGGGGTAGTATTATTGGAAGAAATATAAGCAATGACTACATGACTAGGAAATGAAGGTGACCCTCAAAGTGCTTGAGCATCACTACTTGACATATGCATGGTTTACCTTACATGTTTGATCTTAGATAAAAAAAAATAGTTTTAATCTCTTTGATCTTTGTTTTGATATAATATCTCTTATAACACATTCAACAAGCCAAATCTTTTAGTATGATGTCTTAAAATATTGTTTTCTAGAGTTGATTAAGACATATATCCTTTCTTGATCATGTAAAGCAAGTTGTTTCTTTTTGTTACTCTCTCATTCAATATAAAATTGAGAATTTTTCATAACATTTCATCACAAACATAGTATTTCCTAGAGATAAACTACAATTTAATAAAAAATATCACAAACATTACTTAAAATAGTCTTCTTTTTATACTTCAAACATATTAAATTACTAAATAGTTTCTCACTTTATATCATTTATTTTCAAGAGAATCATCATATATATCAAAAAATCATATTTTAATTTTTAATTTTAATGCTTTTAATTTAAAGAAGCAATGATTTTACACTTTTATTGTTTCCAATAAAATTATCTATTCAAATTCTAGGAGAGACAGGAATTCATTTACTACATGAATGGGGACATTACCGATATAAATACAAAATCACTTGCAAATTTGTTTAGAAAAGAAAAACAATTCCAAACATAGTAGAACATATTAGAAATATGTTGTACCATCACTCTTGTCGGGAGGAAGTATTGTTTACCTATGTTGAGATAAATATTTGGATCGAAACATAAAATCACTGTAACTTATTTTAAGAATGTCACATTTGTAAAAAAGAAAGGGTTGTAATTAAATTTTCACTCTTAAATAATCCACCAAGACAAATCTGAAGGAATATTATAAATCTTAAATAATCCACCAAAATATATATCTAAAAAAATAATATAAATTTTAATTAATTCACCAAAATACAAATCAGAATATTTAAAGGAATGTTATTTCCATTAAAATTGGCCATGCGGATCCTTTTATATTTATTTAAATTACATAAATATACGCAATAACTTGACGAAATTTATTATACTGAACAAAGGCTTTGATAATTTAAATTACACATATTTGATAATCGTTACTGAGGACCAACACTTCTATGAAAAGTAGAAACTTTTCCCTTAAATACGGTCACCATTCTAGTATGGACCAGCTATTTTCAGTAGCATTGTTTCCTTGGTAAAATTTAAATTGTGCACTTCTATAAAAGGAGAAGCTTTTCTTTGAACGGGAAAAGTATATATATATATCAATTACCCGGAAGTTTCGTTTTCCATTGGCTATCTCTTCCTTGTTTGAATGGCCAAAATTTCCCATTTCCTTTCTTTTTATAAAACAGGTAGTCAAATGACAGCGTAAGTCTTTGGCGTGCAAGAGAAATTGTAGCATTTCGGAAATTTGTGTATATGTTGAGCAGATGATCTTTCCCAAACTACTTATTGTAAGGTCAATAGTCAAAATTAATATATCTATTTTATATGTCTGGTCTATTTAAATAATACAGTAACATAAAATATATTGGTTCCTAATTTAATATAAATATATTATGAAATTGTTAGACCGATTGACAATATATAATTGGTTTTTAATGTATTGCATGGCTACAACTTCTAGGTGTTCCTCCCTTGTCATACCACCTCATACAGGATTTTTTTGCATGCACTTTCATTTTAATTCGGTTTTTAGGCATTTCTGCATTTGGGTGGACATTTTGTAAATGACTTCTTATTGACATGGTCTGGTTATTTTGACAGATTGTGATGGCACCTGATCTAAGGAAGCAATCGAGGAAGTTTGTGCCGAAAGTCTTCAACGAGGTACTATTTCAGCTCCCAATATCTTATTACCTTTGAAGATTTTAATTCAGCATGTCATTAGATTGAGCCATTTTACATTATAGGTTATTTTGTTGGAAGAATTCCTCTCGAAAGAATGCTTCCCTATTGGGTGCAAATGACTTAGCTCATTTTAAATGAATTGTTTCTCTTCGAATGTGAAGTGTCTAACATACACCACTTATAAGTACACTTTGTGTGATATTTCGAGAAGTCGTTTCCATATATGGACATTTCTCGTTTAGAAAAAGTGAAGGTGGCATGATTTTTGCAATACACAATCACTAAAGCTATCTAGCCAGATAGTTTAGCTCTAACTAGTCATCATGAGCCTCGTCGTGCAAAATTTATGACATTTAATACCCATAAATGGAGGCCTCATTATGTTAATCATGGATGTGACATGGAAAATTAAGTTATGTGGGTATTATTCAACATTGATAATCACATTTTTAGATTAATTAATGTTTTTCCTCCAATGACGCACTTGAAAGGATGATGCTCTAGCATTGGATTGTTGATGAGATCCTAATACCCATCGGATCATTTTGTGGAGATTTCAATATGCTAGAGTTACCTATCGACAAGATAAATCTTCTACCCATGTGTTGTATTGTTGGTAAAAATCAACTTAGGTATATATTGCAACGTCCACATTTTACACACACAAATAAAACAAGAAAAATTACGAGGATAATTTTTTTTTGACTTACATTGCTCACTACACAACACCACAAGGGCTCCAAGAAAAGAAACTCAACAACGCACAAAACACTTACATAAGCCATCGACTCACATAGACACACACCACACCATATACATGTCGTCACCACACTTTCTCCAATGAACAAATACTAGCAATAACCCAACCACAAGAAAAGGGACTCAAGGATTAGCAAACCCACAACACATCATTACCATGATTACATCATTATTACGATTAACCTTCCAATAACATTATTATGTAAGTATAATTTTCTCATTTTTCCACCTACAGATTTGTAATTTCATTCCACATTCAACTTACAGTTCGACCATTTAAGTTTTCTCTTTATCCCTTATGACAATCCCAAACTTACATAATTAATTTCCATATTTTAGATTGCATAAAAAGTTCCTACTTCTCTCGTTCTTATGCTAAAGGTTTGTTTCTCAAAATATGTTTAGTTGACGTTTAATTTTACCCTCATTAAGAAAGGGGACCAACCATAAGTTGTCGAGGGAGAAATAATACGATTCAAAGGAGGTGAAGGTTCAAGTTTCTCTTTCCTATAAACCTCCTTCCATTCGAAGCACACTTGTTCTCGTACTATGGTGGTTTTAGTTCCAAATTTATTTTGATTCAATTAAGCCTTTACATGACATAATTTTATTTTATTTTTTTATTTTTAGTGGACTTGTATATTGTCTCAAATGCCTAGTCCCACCAAGAACAAATTGTATCCATTCTTAACAAAAGCTAATGCTGAAATCAACCATAAGGACCTCGGCTAATTTTTTCCTAAACCATTATCACATATACTCTTGTTTCTCATCTCATTATAAACATTGTTTCTTAGGTCTCTTTTTTGGCATCACTTTTTAACATAAAGAGTTAACGAAAGTACTTGTCTAACATCTTGAAGAAGTAAAAGATTGGAAGTGCTATAACTACACACGAACCCCAAGTTAACCTCCTAATCAACTCGAGGTTTATTTTGATTCCAATTGCACCTAACGATCTACGCCTCAACTATTTATGAATTTAAGGTGAGAGGACATATTTACTAAACAACCTTCATGAAATACCAAGGTGTTATGTTGTTAGTGACCAAGGTAACACACCTAGATGAGAGGAACTAAAGAGTTAATAACAAGAGTTTAAGTCATAGAAATACTATTTCACTCTTTCCATTTGTGTCATCTGGGGGTGTCAACAAGGAATTTATTCGATGATGAGAAAAATTTCTAGATCAAACTTTTAAGACTTATTAGTCCACTAGGATACTAAGGGATTAATAGATCTACTTGCTTTATAAATGGTAAGGTTACACCGCATACTCCATTGCTTTAAACAAGGAATCTTAAGGTGAATTCCAAGGTGCTCTTCACCACTCAACATGGTATCGACCAAGAGAATGAATTCTCCTTGCGGTTACCAAACCTAGAAGGAAACCATATACTCTAGATAAAGTTGGACCATATTGTTCCTAAAAGATGGGTTCATGAAAATGTTGCTAAACATAAGACTATGACGGTAAAATAAAACTAGGGGATTTATTGACCAAAACTAATAGGTTCCATCGAGTGTAAATTTTAAGTTCATTTTATAGTTTCAATTATTCTAGGGTAAGAAGGATCACACATGAAGACATGTTATGCACGAATCTTATACTAGGGTTGAGTTTTTCGATTAAATCTCTTTATTACATTTACAAGGTAAGAATATAACACACTTAATTAATTAATCGTTTATTGAACACTAAAAATGCACTAAAAGATATTCACTTCAAATTCATTTACCATATATATATCAAACCTTTTTACCATACGTAACTATGAATCAAATTTAACCTATGATTAAATGCACATTTCCTAAGATATCCCTAAAACTAGCATCTCAAACATATTAGCAAATTTTAAATATAAATTTTCTGTAACATGAGACTAAATTATATATATATATTCATTTTCTAATGACCTATTAAATTACAATAATAAAAATGAATTACACATCGCCTTTTCACCATCTTTCGCATCCCGCAAAACCCATGTGAGCATGAAATCGAGATAAATCATTGGCATGAAATCCACCCTAATCTAACATAATTAATGTCTTTAGTTTCCCATTTACATATAATAATAATTATAATTTGCATTTGAAATAAAAGGTTTAGAAATATGTATTCATTTCACTTCATTTCATAACCAAGGAGAGAGAAAGAGAAAGGAAAGAGAGAGAAACACCATTTTGTCAAAATTTCCATTTCACACAACAAGTTACACTATAGAGTTTCAAAAGTTATTTACATGTGTCAAAAAGTTTCCACGGTGGTTTGGCAACCCGACAGGGGTCCTACAACTTTCTTTTTTATGTTTTCCTCCTAGTTGCAAAAACGTTCAATTTAGACTAGGAGGCTAAGAAACCACTTTCAAATGTTCTCTTCCAGGGAGAAAGAATACCACAGGTAAGTTTATACGTGTCCTCCTATACACAAAGAATTTACAGGAATTTACCGATTTCAAAACAGACGAACGATTTATGATTGGCGGCTAGTTTTTTGGGGCCATCGGTTGTAATTGGTCCAGTTTGACCTAGTCAAATTGCGATCACAGGCCTACAAAATTCCCTTTCCAAACTATATAGAAGAGTGTTTTTCACAAAATAGGAGGTTGCAAGGAACTATCTAGTAAATATAATAGAGGTTTGCGAAGGTAGAAAGACATTTCGTTGCTCAGGGTTTGAACGGTGGTCTAAAACGAAAGCCAACTTTTCAATTTTGGAAGCTTCCTAAAAGTACAAAATAGAGCACCAACACTCCTATGGGGAGCTACGAAGAGAGTGCAGAAAATAAAACGAGAGTGAGCTATTGATTGAAGTGACTCTCTACATAACAAATAACACATACGACGCTTGACATAACCTTTACAGGGGTTCGAGTCTTGTTTTTCAAGTCTCCCAAAATTATATTTTCTAACTTTACAAGGTAGACGGTAAAGGTTGTTTGATTTGATGACATCATCTAACTCTCGCCAATACCAACAGATACAAGCACTTAATTTGGATTCTCTAGTATCATCGTATATGCTTATGGTAGCGATGACAATTGATGTTTAAATTGTAAATCAGTGCTTTCAAAAATTTACAAGGTGGAGTTTTATTTCCTTACACTATTTAAATTTGGTTACGTATCAATTTGTAAGATTATCTAGTGGTTTAATGTTTCTATAATATTTCAAATGAATAACACAAATTATTAAAATTATGAAAGAAAAGGTAAGGGAGACCATGCCCAGGGACAAACGAAACGGCCAAAGAGGCTCGAACAAGGATGACGTGCAACAACTACCAGGGTTCAAAATGGTTGTTGATATTTGTAAGGTGGAAACTCATCTCGCAAAGGAAGTGGATTGAGGAATAAAAGTGGATGCTAGGAGGATCCCTCTCTTATATCATTACAACATTGTTTCCCCTCCTCCAATGCTTAACCGAAAATGCTAACCAATAAATTCTTCCACTTCCGTCCTTTATTTTCCCTACCAATTCAACTACTTATGGTGCCAAACACAATAAATTCCCAAATCAAATCAAATTTTATTTTATCTATTAATTTTATTATTTAATCCTTTAAAATATATATATAATAACCTTTTTTGAAAAGATATGTTATTAGAAGAAGGGGGGGTGAAATATGGACATTACATCTCCGTCTCCTTATTCGAGCATCGTCCTCGATGTGGCACATGCCAATGTTAGAAGAGGTAATTTTGATAAAGGAGGAACAATCAATAACTTATGTTACCAATAAAGAGATACCAATTGTAAAAGTGAAACCACATGGAAGAGGGAAATTTTTATAATTACACTATGTTCTTTGAAGATTGGTAGTTCTAGTTTACCTTATTACTTAGTTAATATTTAATTTTTAAGGTTTCAATTTATTTATTTTTGTGGGTGCCCAAAATAAACTGAGATCACAATACCACACCAGTGCCCGAACATAACTCTAATAGTCCACAAGACATCATGATATGTACTTTCATGACTATATCACATCACAAGAACTCAACCAAACCATTGAAAGAAACATACATAGCCCTTACAACATATAGTAGTTGTCACACACGTCCCGACACAAAAATTACTCATATCATAAGAAATCTACAATAACATATGGAACACCCAAGATCTACACATACAATTGTTTTACACAAATCAAACCCATAATTATAGCTACAAAGGTCAAGATGGGAACAATATCATAAGAAATAAACCAAACTCACAAAAGTACACATAAATCATAACACCAACTCCATATTCCTCCAAAAACATAAAAAACAACTCCATATATCTCCCAAGCATCAAAAAACAAATACATATACCTTCCATGAATCACATGACAACTCCATATATCTCCCAAAGCATCAATCACAGCCACACAAATATCTTATGCCTCCCCCAAGTCTCTTATGCCTCCCTCAAGTGTCTCTTATGCCTCCCTCAAGTCTCTTATGCCTCCCTCAAGTTTCTCTTATTCCTCCCTCAAGTCTCTTATGCCTCCCCAAAAGAGGCCAGTCATTTTATGGCCCTAGGCGCATAGAGTCAAGACACCCCTAACCCAAGTGATATAATAAATCATGGTTCAAAAAACTGCTAGTTATCTCATAACTCCTTAGGGCATACCCCCATACTATGAAGCAGCCCATAGGTTCCACCACTCGTGGTGAATCCCATGACCTTATTCCACCACATTACGACATTAGAACCAACATAACAATCCAGTTCGAATGCCAAGTGGAAAAAATACCAATCCTTGGGCTAGGCTATAAAACTTTTAAACTTGATACGCAAATTTAAGACTAAAAAATAAATGGATAATTATCCATACTTAGTGCAAACATCTGCATATTAGTGCAACAACCAAATAAATGCCCAAAATATAAGAACATGTCAATCAAGGAAATTGTTGGTTCTTGCAAGCATTAAAAAAATGATTAATTTATGAATAAAATACATGTATAGGAACAACACATTACAATAAATATGTGGCCTTATACAGACACCAAGGGGGTAATCAATGAGTTGTTGGAACTCGGAACATCAAACCACAACTCGTAAAATATCATATCAATAATACAACTGTCATCATCTCTATCTGAATCATCCCGCCACCACTTTGACAAGGCTCAACATATCCAAAATCACATAGGTTGAATCCATATGATAACCATATTAGGAGAGAGAAATTAGTGCAAGCCACCATCTACTCGAGAGCTAAGGTGTCTCATAACACAATATACGCATGACACCAAAATTGAGCAAGTGCCACACATACCAAATGAACAAAAGTGGGTTTTCAGCCTATGTAAGGCTCCACTTCCTATCTCGTACTCATCTCAAGTGACTAGTCAATGGTACACATTTCCTTACTCCAAACATACACATTTAACTAATTTCCCTTAGGGTCGGTTAGTGTAGTGTCCACAAAATAACATATAACTACATCACTAATAGAATGGTGATTCACACACATTAACCATAACGTCTTACACATGGTATATGTATGGTATAACAACAAAATCATTACTTTGACAGGTTACGATACATCACATTACCACATACTACACCTAAAGTGCAATCATTGTACAATAGGGATCATACGTTTACCATATGACCTTAAATCACGACATGAACCATCACATATTACATGAATTATAAGTTGAGGAACACAATGTCTAACATTACAACATATATTCAATTGAAATTACAACATGATGACACACACGATTCATCACAACATGGTGATGAAATCACGATACAATCCAATTCACTTTACACCAATTTTATCATGTAATACATCAATACACCTTCATATCACATAATACCAAAATGCTCCAATAATTTGCAATCCACAATAAAATTCTTTTCAAACAAAACAAGGTGGTACATCACACATGAACTATTCATAGAATCCATGAAAAGGAGAGTGAATAATCTCATCACAAGCACATCAACATGATAACAAATACACACTAAGTGACATGCACAACATGTGCTTCCATAAGGTCACAATTACAACATTGTTCACATTACTCTTCCAATATTCACAACCACCATGTAAAATCATCACCACTCCAATCCATCCCAGGTTCGAGAGCATGAACCTCGCTCTGATACCAAATGTAACGCCCACAATCTACACACACAAAATACAACAAAAAAAAAAACCAGGATAATTTTTTTTTGAATTACATTGCTCACTACACACCACCACAAGGGCTCCAAGAAAAGAAACTCAACAACACAAAAGACACTTACATAAGCCATCAACTCACATAGACACACGAAAACACCATATACATGTTGATGCCACACTTTCTCCAATGAACAAATGCTAGCAATGAACCAACCACAAGAAGAGGGACTCAAGGATTAACAAACCCACAAAATTTATTACATCATTAGTTATGATAACCTTTCAATAAACATTATTATGTATAATTTTCTCCTTTTTCCACCTACTGATTCGTAATTTCATTCCACATTCAACTTACAATTTGACCATTTAAGTTTTCTCTTTATCCCTTATGACAATCTCCATAACTTACATAATTAATTTCCATATTTCAGATTGCATACAAAGTTCCTACTTCTCTCGTTCTTATGCTAAAGGTTTGTTTCTCAAAATATGTTTAGTTGACATTTAATTTTACCCTCATTAAGCAAGGGGACAAACCATAAGTTGTCGAGGGATAAATAATACAATTCAAAGGAGGTGAAGGTTCAAGTTTCCTTTCCTATAAACCTCCTTCCATTCGAAGCACATTTGTTCTCGTACTATGGTGGTTTTAGTTCCAAATTTAGTTTGATTCAATTAAGCCTTTACATGACATAATTTTATTTTATTTTATTTTTAGTGGACTCTATATTGTCTCAAATGCGTTGTCCCACCAAGAACAAATTGTATCCATTCTTAACGACAGATAATTCTTAACTAAACCATAAGGTCCTCAGCTAATTTAGTTTTTCCCTAAACCATTATCACATCAAATCTTGTTTCTCATTTCATTTACATTGTTTCTTAGGTCTCTTTTTGGTGTCACTTTTTAACATAAAGAGTTATGAAAGTACTTGTCTAACATCTTGAAGAAGTAAAAGATTGGAAGCACTATAACTACAAATGAACCCCAAGTTAACCTCCTAATCAACTGAGGTTTAGTTTGATTCCAATTACACCTAAGGATCTACGCCTCAACTATATATGAATTTAAAGTGAGAAGACATATTTACTAAACAACCTTCATGAAAGACCAAGGTGTTATGTTGTTAGTAACCACGGTAACACATCTAGATGAGAGGAACTAAAGAGTTTATTAATAAGAGTTTAAGTCATAGAAAAACTATTTCACTCTTTCCATTTTTTTCGTCTAGGGGGGTCCCACAAGGAATTCATTTGATGAAAAGAAAAAATTCTAGATCTAACTTTGTAAGACTTATTAGTCCACTAGGATACTAAGGGATTAATAGATCTACTTACTCTATAAATGGTAAGGTTACACCGCATAGTCGTTGCTTTGAAAAAGGATTCTTAAGATGAATTTCAAGGTGGTCTTCACCACTCAACACAGTTTCGGACTTGAAGAGAAGACATTCTCCTCGTTGTTATCAAACCTAGAAGGAAACCACATAATCTAGATAAATTTGGACCATATCGTTCCTAAAATTTGGGTTCACGAAAATGTCGCTAAACATAACGAATATGAAGGTAAAATCAAACTAAGGGTTTTAATTACCTAAACTAGGAAGTTACATCGAGTGCAAATTTTATGTTCATTTTACGGTTTCAACTATTATAGGGTAAGAAGGATCGCACATGAAGACATGCTTATACATGAATCTTATACTAGGGTTGAGTTTTTCGATTAAATCTCTTTATTACATTTACAAGGTAAGAATGTAACACACTTAATTAAATAATTGTTTATTAAACACTTTGAAAATGCACTACAAGATATTCACTTCAAATTCGTTTACCATATATATATAATATATATATATATATATCAAACCTTTTACCATACATACCTATGAATCACATTGAACCTATGATTAAATCCACGTTTCCTAAGATATCCCTACAACTAGCATCTCAGACATATTAGAAAATTTCAAATTAAAATTTTCTCGTAACATGAGACTACATTATACATATATTCATTTTACAATGACCTATATAAATTACAATAATAAAAATGAATTACACATCAACTTTTCGCCATCTTTCTTGCATCCTGCAAAACCATGTGAGCATGAAATCAGCGATAAATCACTGGCATGGAATCCACCCTAATATAACATAATTAATGTCTTTAGTTTTCCATTTACATATAATAATAATTATAATTTGCATTCAAAAGAAAAGTTTTAGAAATATGTATTCATTTCATTTCATTTCACTTCATTTGTAACCAATGAGAGAGAAAGAGAAAGGAAAGAGAGAAAAACCATTTTGTCAAAAGTTCCATTTCACACAAGTTACACTATAGAGTTTCAAACAGTTATTTACATGTGTCAAAAAGTTTCCACGGTGGTTTGGCAACCCGAGGGTCCTATAACTTCCTTTTTTTTACGTTTTCCTCCTAGTTACAAAAATGTTCAATTTAGACTCGGAGACTAAGAAACCACTTTCAAACATTGTCTTCCAGGGAGAAAACATACCACATGTAATTTTATACGTGTCCTCCTATACACCAATAATTAGCAATAATTTACGGATTTCAAAACTCGACGAACGGTTTACGATTGGCATCTAGTTTGTTTTGGGGCCATCGGTTGTAATTTTTCCAGTTTGACCTAGTCAAACTGCGACCGGAGGCCTACAAAATGCCCTTTCCAAACTATCTAGAAGAGTTTTTTTCCCCAAATTGAGGTTGCAAGAAATTATCTAGTAAATATACTAGAGGTTTGCGAAGGCGGAAATACATTTTGTTGCTCAGGGTTCAAACGGTGGTCTAAAACGAAAGCCAACTTTTCAATTTTGGAAGCTTCCTAAAAGTACAAAATAGAGCACCAAGGCTCCTAGAGGAGCTGCGAAGAGAGCGAAAACAATCAAACAAGGTTGAGATATTAATTGATGTAACTTTGTACATAACAAAGAACACATACGATGCTTGACATAACCTTTACGGGGCTCAGAGTCTTGTTTTTCAAGTCTCTCAAAATTACATTTTCTAACTTTGCAAGGTAGACAGAAAAGGTTGTTTGATTTGATGACATCATCTAACTCTCATCGATACCAGCAGATACGAGCACTTAATTTGGATGCTCTAGTATCATCATATAAGGTTATGGTAGCGACCACAATTAATGTTTAAATTGTAAATCAGTTTCAAAAATTTACAAGGTGGAGTTTTATTTCCTTACACTATTTGAATTTGGCTACATATCCATTTGTAATATCATCTAGTGGTTTAATGTTTCTATAATATTTAAAATAAAGAACCCAAATTACTAAAATTATGAAATAAAAAGTTAAGGGAGACCATGCCTAAGGGACTAACGAAACGGCCAAAGAGGCTCTAAAAAGCATGACGTGCACTAGCTACCATGGTCCGAAAAGGGTTATCGAGATTTGCAAATTACAACTCATCTCGCAAAGGAAGTGGATTGAGGAATCAAAGTGGATACTAGGAGGATCCCTCTCTTATATCATTACAACATTGTTTCCCCTCCTCCAAGTCTTAACCCAAAATGCCAACCAATAAATTCTTCCACCGCACTCCTTTATTTTCCCCTCGCCAATTTAACTACTTACGGTGCACAACACAATAAATTCCCCAATTAATTTTTTTATCTATTAATAATATTATTTAATACTTTTTAATATATATAATAACAATATTTGAAAAGATACATGATTAGAAGAAGGGGGGGTGAAGTTTGGACATTACATATATGCACAATAAACATGAGTTTTATGACCCCAATGTTTCTCTTCATTCTGACTACGTAGTTTGGCACACATAGTCTAATTTACACCAAGGATCAAACAATTTATTTAATCTCTTTGATTGTGTCATGTTGTCAGCACAACCTTTTTTTTCTTTGTTGATGATTTTCAATTATCGGTGGAATTATTTTTAGATTTGGTCCTTTCTAACCACTACCCCATCTGCTTTCGGATTCAATAGAAATTTCGGCATTCATGTGTTCACTCTACTAATTTTTATTTCAATACCTATATATTAAATTATGGGCCTACCCTTCACCATATTAAGCAATTTTGGGGCCTTGTCACATGCCCAACTAGTAAAAATGATGGATATATGCCATTTAGTAGTTGACATGTTTTTTACACATTTTTGAGGTGTTAGCTAGCCCATATTCAAGAAACTCTTACTCAATCGCTACCTCTAAGTTAAGCCTCTTCTTAACCACTCCGAAGACAACTCCCTTTAATGAACCTTTACATAGATAGGAGAAAAATATTCGGCAACACATCCAAATTGTATATGCTTATAATGTCATAGGAGGTTAGATAAAATCTTGATTAGATAGGCCAAAAGTGGGTGATTGAGTTTCTAAGGAATTATTTCTTTCCATCAAAGCCAAACATGCACATGAACAAATCAAAGCTATCCAGGAAGGCTCCCATCATTTGTTTAAAGTGTTGGAGATGGTGTAGGATTCTACACACAATTATCATCAAATTTTCAAAGCTAAGGATATTTCTCGAGAGTGATGAGTGGCTCTTAATAAATGTTTAGTTGTGGTCCCTCGTAATATCTCTCAATAACAAAGGATTTCTTGTGATGGAATTCTCACTACAGAGGATCTTCTTGAGGTAGTTTCTAAATTCGAAAATGATAAGGCCCTAGAAATGATGGTTTCCCATGTGAATTTTATAAAACCATTTGGGATGTGGTTTGCTAAGAACTTTCTTAGGTTCAACAAGAGACCTTTCTTTCCAATTCACTTGATTAGTTCATAAGCTAAGGGAATATAAAATTCATATCTAAGATGTAGGATCCAAAGCTCATTACCAATTGGAAGATAATTACTCAATTCAATGTTTCTTATAAGATAATTACCAAAGATCTCACCTTGCGTATTCATGACATGGTACCTCTAATTATTAGTGAAAAATAAATGTTTCTTTGAAGCCAATACATTTTGGATAATATTGTTGGACTCGGGAATGTATGGAATGAGATCGATGGTTACAACTCGAAAGCTCTTTTTTATAAAATTCATTTTGATAAAGCTTATGATATGATCAAATGACACTTAATTTTAGCCACGCTCATAGTACTTTAGTTTGGGCCTACCTTTTGTCAATAATAATTCCATGCTTTTTTATGCATCGAATTATCTCCTTATCAATGACATTTTCTATAAGCCCTTTGAGATATTTCAGTCTATTTGATAAGGTTTCCTCTCACTCCTTCATTGTATGCATAAGGCACAATGATTTTCATATCTTCTCACATATGCCACTAAATGTAGTTGTGTGATAGGAATTTCATTACCCAGATTTAGCTTTACCGATCTCATCAATGGTAATTAAGAAGAAATATAAGTATTAG
This sequence comes from Taxus wallichiana var. yunnanensis, assembly GCA_018340775.1. Taxonomy (NCBI): domain Eukaryota; kingdom Viridiplantae; phylum Streptophyta; class Pinopsida; order Cupressales; family Taxaceae; genus Taxus; species Taxus wallichiana. Next base: position 76,861,854 of record CM031237.1, on the reverse strand, counting down.
AAATTTTACATGATGGATCTCTTAACTACAATGGGTCAATATGAACTAAGATAAAGAGCACATGGTTAGCAAGAAATAAAGGAAAGGTCGGTGCAAATGGATATAATTCATATTATCACATAATGTTCTCTTCTAAATGAGGTATGGAGGTTTGTTGCAAAAAAAATGTGTGGAAAACTAATTCTCATGGAAAAGAGTGCAACATAGGGTGATCACAATGTCGGTGAGGAACACGGGAGTTATAAGAAATGGGATTTAGTTAGGTTGAAGATGCACGTAAGAGGATCCCATTGTTCAATGATTTGTTGAGTACTTGATATAAACTTAAGAAGGATCAACCTTGAACTTATGTTTAAGAAGAGCGTATAGATTAAATTTCTTGAGTTGGGGTATTATCTTTGATTTACAAGAGATGGGTCATTGTAGAATCTCTATAATAGGGGCCGATGACATAGGAATTAGCACAGATGAGATGGATGGGATTAGAACTATACGAATATATTCCCAAGGGTGATGAAATTCACTTAGATTCATGAATTAGGAATAAGGGCTAGTTTTGAGGCATTTTTCATGAGGAATAGGGATAGTTGATCATGTAGGGGATAACATGAGTGAAGGAGGATATGAAATTTCAATACAATTGATAATGCATTTAGAATCGCTCATGTGAACCAAACATTAAGTAGTTGTACTAGTAGAGGGAAAGGAAGTATCACAAGTATTGGTGGATACCTTACTAGCTTGATAAGTGTTGGATTTTTAATGTTTAGAATGATCAAGAAGGGAGTCATTATAGATTTTGAGATTCTCATTTCCTTAATGAATTGGATCATGCTACTTACATTGTTTGGATTTTTCATGTGCATTAATATCCTCATCCAACCTTTCTTGGGTGATATCTTTGTGATAAAATTTATTACCAAGGAGAAAGGTGTAAAAAATGATTGAATGACATAAAATGATCATATGAATGTCCCGAATCAAGCGTGCCACTAACCACATTTACTCTCATCATGCCATTGACTAGGAGGATAAGAGAGTCCTATTGTCTGTTAAATGGACAAGGTAGTTATCATCAAAACTCTAGTTCTTTAGATAGAGGTTGGTGATAGTTAACTTGGGATGAGGTAAAAGGTGACCAATTAGGTCAATCAATGTTATGGATGGTCCTATTAGAATAAGTTCCATATAGAAGAGTATTTTTGACTCCATCATTCATGGAATTCTTTATTTTAGGATACGTGAGAAATTGGATGTTTTGAGGATTTTTCTACTTTGGAGAAGGATTTTGAATTCACTCGTGAGATAAACATGGAATGTGGCTTATTCGAATACTTATTCCAAAGAGGTAGGGGAAAATAATTTAACCTTATATTGAATGTGAGGCTCAAGTTATCTAAGGAATAGTTGGGATAAGATCCCATTGAGAATGTTATATTTAATTCTACTAGATAAATTCTTCCAAATTTTGATGAAGGATCGGAAGACTCATTATCCATCTTATTGAAATTGATGAAGGCATTGATGTTGTTTTTAGTGAGATTGTGATATTGGAATTCACCGAATAGGAAGTTACAAAAGTTTGTAGTTTAATAATGGAGTTTGATGGGATATTTTGACACCAATACAAGGCATCTCTTATAAGTGTCTTAGGTAGGAGATTAGTGGAAACACAAGTTTTATTGTTTACCCAATCCTTACAGAGATTTCAAAAATCCTTCACATGGAGAGTGGGGTTAGAAAACCCATCATAATTTATGGAAGGGGAAACACCTCCAATGTTCATAGAAAATATGTATAGAGCTAAAGGTTTGTTGTCTACTCAAAATTTCCACGCTTTTGAGAAGTTCAAACTTGGAAATTTTTCAAGTTAAATATCTTTTCGTTGTCCTGTAATGTGAAAAGTCAAAAATTGGGAAGAATCTACATTTTTGGGTCATTTTGTGTGATTTGTGGGTTTACTGTACATTTTTGTCTCGGATGTCCTAAGTTCATTCGAGCTCCCTGTTCGCCGATCGACCGATTTACCTGAATTCTGCTTCTTTCACGTCCATCGGAACTTTTATTCCCAAGTAACACAAGTTCACCTAGGCTCAATGTTAACTTTTCACCCAATTCGGCTGAATCGCGTACTCCGTGTACTTTTGTCCCTCATGTCCCGAAATTTTTTGTGCATCTTCTCCCCGCACGCCCGTGATCGACCGACCGTGCTTTCGCGTCCCGCGTGTCCCAAATGAACCAAAGGCCATCCGGGCTAATTTTTCTCGCTCTTCCCAAATATCTTACTTTTCAAGTTGGTAGATGTGTATTTAATGCACATTTATTGTCTTTCTCTCTCCTAAATGGCTATATAATGAACTTCCCCATATGCATTTTTGCACACTTCTTTCTTGCTATCTATTGCTCATACCCTCATGCGATCAAAGTTTTTAAGCTCGTATCCATTTCCCAATTTCACCCCGAGTCCAGACCAGTAACCCTCCTGCTCAAATTACTATCAACATGAAGATTAAATTCCAAGGTCAGAACAAATCTCACCGCTCGAGTCTGTCATTCCCGATATCGGAGACAGTGAAGTTCGCCACCTTGACTTTGGGGATTTCTGGGCAAGAATGATAGACTCGAACCCCTCTCCTATGGCACAAATGATTCATGACAGTGGCTTGGCATTCTTCGGTGGTTTCCCAATATCGCACAAGGTGCAGATATGTGCTCACCTACGGTGCTCATTTCAATCCCGACTCGAGTGAACTAACGAACGTGCATGGAGAACTCATTGCCAAGCTAGATGCTACCGCCATTGGCACTGCCCTAAGGATCCTTGAGATGGAAAATTCCATAGTAATATCTCGAATCGGAATAGGCCCTCTTCGACCAAGACAGTGAGAAATACAAGGTGCGGGTGGCGAAGTCCTGGCTCAAAAACCCTAAAAAAGTGGCGTCCCGTCTATCCAAGGTTCTGTTCTGTGTCGATTTCAACGAGGAACTATCAGATTTTATAATCCTACTGGGTCATGGGATTACCCTCTACCAATGAATTCCATTTCTGGATGTTCCCACTTATCAACATGGTGTGCGAAGGGACTCTAATATCAACTGGTAGAAATCATCAAGATGAACCTAGCAGAAAGCAAATTGTCCATTCATCAGACAACAAACTAGGAAATTTTACATGACTTCATACTTGATGTATACCCTAGCAAAGATCGAGGAAATGGTTTGGATTCTCATACGTTGATACTCATAAGGGTGACCCTGTATATGCCTACTACCCTCAGTTCACCCTAGACACTAGCAATCGCAACTTTAGAAGGGTGAATGATGCTTTCACCATGTACATTGTCGTGGATTCTCGTAGAGCGACACAAATGAGGAGATTTTTCGATGAAGCCATGAACCTAATTTCAAAATACGGTGCCTACTTCATCCAGTTTAGGAAATTCTCCTATATCAGGCTTGCAGGCTATGAGAGCACTCCTCTTAAACTCCCCATGTTCTGCAATGATAAAATGGCCTTGATAGAGGTATGCAGGCAATTGGAAAAGTTGCACAGAACCTGTAGGGATAAGAAAATTACTGGCTTGCACTTCCCCATCACTTTGGGAAACTACACCTGCAAGACGGCTCTAGATGCACAAAACATAGAAAGAGCCCTAGCTCCCATCACTGTCCATTTCTTCAAGCCAAGAACCTGTTTTGACTTGAAGAAATTTATTGAGCAGAACATCAAAATCACTTATCATCATAGGGAAGACACAGAGGACTATTGGGCTGACTGTGCTGATGATTTTGAAGCAAGGAGGAGACATTATGGCAGGTTTTCTCTTCAATTAATTCAAGAGCTTAACCTGTACCAAGTTCCTGAAGGGCTCCAGGATGATAATTCCGACCTGTACTCATATGAATATGACAACGTGGTCAAACACACTCCCTTGGAGGATTTGGATTGGTTCAAAAAGAGAAAGATGATCTGGCAGAAATCCTAGCTCCTGCCTTGGTAAGAACCAAAATCTGGTTTGACAGAGAGTTCGCAAACTCGTAAGGCACTCAGTGAGTCCTCCTCCAAAGACACTCAACACCACGAAAGGAGGCATTGTCACCTAATTTGGGAGTACCTATGCAGACTCCTCCTGCCTCATCAACTAAAGGTCCTACATCCTCCACTCCTTCCTCATCCACTCAAGTATATCAGAAGAAATTCAAGGAGGTTAAGAAGGAACCTGTTGAAGAAGATCCCACAATGAAGCATTCGGAATTGCCCTCAGGTCCAGAGAACATTATTGTTCTCAGTGAAAGTGAAGAGAGTGAGGTGCCAGCCCCCATAAGTGCTCCAGAAGCCCCAATAGATAAAGACAAAGAAGTCCAGAGCACTGAACTTCCAAGCACCGTTGATTCCTCCGCACCAGAAGCCCCGAGTGCCCCGAGTGCCCCACTCATATCTCAACTAGAAGCAACAATAGTGCACACCTTGGGTGCCATGATTTCTCTATCTCTTGGTCCTCTTGCCCCACCTGCTTCTTCCTCCTCCTCTTTTGCATGGGTGCAGCCTCTTGTTGATAGTAGGAAAATAAAATCTTCCTCCCGAATCTCAGGACCCAATTTTGATGCCGTGGTGGCCTTATTAGGCACTACTCCTCCTACTCCTTCCAAGAAGGCCAGACTATCTCCCGTAATAGTATCGATGCTCGCCAACAATTCCGGAGATAGCCAAGCCTAAAGTAGACAAGCCAGAGCATGATTTGTAAGCATTTGACCTTGAGCTCTCGAGGATTCCCATGGGAGAGTCCACCCCTGAAGGTGAGATCCACAATCTTCAGGAAATAGTCACCAGAGTCATTGGGAGGGTAGAGAAAGGGAAACAAACCATAGAGCAGTTGGAGGAGCAGGCTCATGTTCTTACAGTGCTTCATCAAATCACTATTGTCTAAGGATAAAGTTTTAGATCCTACCCGCCGACTACACTTGCACCACTTGTGATCCTCAGCCAAGATGAATCTGCAGAGTATCAAAGATATACACAGGTATTCTATCTATGGAAGGGCTATGGAGGCCATGGTGGATGACATGCTCATTGCAGGATTGAATTTCATTGGTGAAGCCTTCAAACTCAACGAGAAGGTGAATAATCTGCAATAGAATCTCTCCTCCACTATTGGAAATATAGATAAAGAGCTCAAACTCTAGAGCAGCTGTATAGTAGACCTTCACCTCATGGGACAAACTGATGAGAATATTTTAATGGTGAGCAAGGTCTTTGATGATGCAAAGGATAACTTGTCAAAATCATGGGTATACAGTGTGGAATGGAAAATCAAGGTGCTGGAGGAGGCTTTGGGAGAATTAAAAAATAGTTGGCAGAAGGGTGAGGCCTTCAAGACTTTGGTAATATCTACTTTCAAGGACATACATTGCCACCTCCATGATGAGACCTCTGGTGTACCCCTCTCCTTACAAGAAATCAAAGCTCAATTCAGAGCTTTTGTCAAAAATAATTTGTTCAAGGAGGATTCCATTTCCAAGGAAAATATGAAGGAGATCTACTCTCTCTCTAGTATACTATTGAATAAGTAAATAAATATCATCATATGCACATCGAATTTGACAAAGAGATGGAGAAGTGCCTTGGATTTTGGACCCAGTCCACTGCCAACACATCGGTCCCACGAGGCAGAGACATAGCAGAGGCATTGAAAAGATTCAGACAACGGATCCTAAAATCAGTGGGCCCCTCTCAATCATGAACACCTGTCTTCTTCTCCTGATTCTTCTCCTTTCTTCCTTTCTTCATCTCAGATTTATTGTAATTAGTTAGGGTATTGTTTAGCAGCCCTTTAACTAAACATTAGTTAAAAGAAGTAGTTACCAAGAGTAACTGATTTGTAAACTATATAATGGTCTCTCTTCGCCATTGTAAAAAAGGGGAAACTTGGCTTATTTTTGAAAGTGTAAAGAAATCGTAAAGCAATCAATACAAAAGGATTTTCATTCTTTGTCTATCTGATTCTTTTTATTCACAAGCTATCTATTAAATATTGTTAGATCATTTGTCTGCATTATGCTGAGAAGCTTTGTATTCTTGTAGATGTTATTCATAGAACTGTGTGTCTTTTCAAATTTCATCTTATTAATGCGGGTACAAATGATCTTATTCCAATTCGCTGTATTCTTGCACGCATAAGGAATTATTCTGTCATCTATAATTCTGAATGGTGCCTTTCTGCTCATTTCCACATCTTGATTCCTCTGTACTTTTGTAATTGATGATCTATTTAGGAAACACTTTCATGATATCCAAGTTCCATAGTGAAACCATGCTTTGTACATATGTAAATAGGTTCGTTTCTGAATAAGGGAACCTCTCCCACTAAAGAGGAGGGACTTCTTGTCCCCTGACTGTTGCTCTTCTTGAAGTTCTTTTTCTACGACCAACAAGGTTCTCATTAGATGTATTGAAGTTTCTTTTTTTAATGGAGGGTCAGGTAATAGGAATTCCATAAGTCCCATCTAGAAGTCAAAAGGGTGATCTTGATGTCATTGTGACCCAAGAGATCAATTGAGGTCGATTAACTAGTTGAGTTCGGCTAGTTTGAGTATATATAAACTTATTTGCAACCATGGTTAGTTATTGGCTTAAATGGTCAATGCGTTGTATGATAAGTTATATGTAGAAATTGTATTAGGAGTGATATTAGTATTGTTAGATTCATTAGGATTTATTCCATTCGGTGGAGGGTAAACATGGTTAAATCCTAATATTACCCTTCTTCTTTAGGCATCGATGTTGTTTTTAGTGAGATTGTGATATTGGAATTCACCTAATAGGAAGTTACAAAATTTTGTAGTTTAATAATGGAGTTTGATGGGATATTTTGACACCAATACAAGGCATCTCTTATAAGTGTCTTAGGTAGAGATTAGTGGAAACACAAGTGTTATTCTTTACCCAATCCTTACATAGATTTCAAAAATACTTCACATGGAGAGTGGGGTTAGAAAACCCATCATAATTTATGGAAGGGGAAACACCTCCAACGTTCATAGAAAATATGTATCCAGAGCTAAAGGTTCTCATTAGATGTATTGAAGTTTCTTTTTTTAATGGAGGGTTGTGCAATAGGAATTCCATAAGTCCCATCTAGAAGTCAACAAGGGTGATCTTTATGTCATCATGTGAACCAAGAGACCAATTGAGGTCGATTAACTAGTTGAGTTAGGCTAGTTTGAGTATATATAAACTTATTTGCAACCATGGTTAGTTTTCGCTTAAATGGTCAATGCGTTGTATGATAAGTTATATGTAGAAATTGTATTAGGAGTGATATTAGTATTGTTAGATTAATTAGGATTTATTCCATTTGGTGGAGGGTAAACATGGTTAATATCAACATCCAATCTCTAAGAAAGATACTCATTAAGTTTCTCAAAAAAAATTTTTGGAGACTCTCTTATATAATCAAGAAATTGTTTTAAAACTATTGCATAGCCTAAGTATAATTAGATTCAAGGAAATCCTAATATTACCCTTCTTCTTTAGGTTCAAATATAGGGTTCGGATGTTAGATCAAGTTTTTATGTTTTAAGTTGGGATTTTGGATTTCCTAACAATGGATCTTATGGCAACAACATTATATTGAATTGGCTTAAGAAGGCCCTTATTCTGAGGGTTACTAGTATGAGACATAGATGGTTCAATTGGAGATGTAAAACAATCAACTCGACAAACATTCCATGGAAAAGTTAGACTCGCTTAAGGAAATCTTAATGGAGATGATTTTCATACATGATTGACTATGTAATAATCATTCACAGTTGATGGTGTTTGGGATGAAATTTTTCATAAAAGGGGAGTTTCCAAATGGGATATGCCCTTTAGAAACCTATACAACCCAAATTCGTGATATATAAAATGGATGATGTATTCTTAGGCTAGATTGGTTGTAATAAAGGGTTCTACACAATGGTAAAAGACATGTGGAATAGTAGGAAAATTAAAAATGATTGAATTTGACCTAATTTGAATAAGAGTAAGATTCACATCGATTTTACAAGAGTATATAACATGAAAAGAGGGTTCCCAACCTGGGTTCTCAAATATAAGGATTTAATCTAAGACCGACCACACCATATAAATAAAAATGTGGTCAAGGAGTGCTAAAGTCACCAATCTACAGGATAGTAGCCTAGCTCCAGGATAGCTTTAGGTTTCCGTGGTCTACAACTAAGATTAAGATACATATCTTATTAGGATTTTTAAATAAAATGGGGAAACAACCAAATGGTGGATAAATTTGTGTGGCATAGTAATCATAATACATTTCTATAAATCCAAGTAAAAATACATCTACTCTAGCCTATAACAATAAATGAACAACAAGAAATACAAAATAAGTAACAAATGAGGGTTATAAATACTTACATGTAGCATGTATGTGATCAATTGATGCATAATCCTCCCCATAGAAAACAACACAAAGAAAGAATTACTATGGGTCGAGAATGGGAAACATCAATAAGATGATCTCCAATCCGAATTCACTATGAATACTCGAATGAAAAGGCAGAAGCTTTGATACTCCAAAGACAGCTTAAAAAAGTGTGAAGTAGTGAAAGTAAGAGAAAATCATGCACAATTTATATGCAAGAAAGTATCTATAAAGTGGTGTTTGTGGAATAAATTTCAAGAATATACACCTGACACAATCCCCCATGGGCGATGGCATTGGCTTTGGGAAACCCTAAGATCAAAGGATGTAAAACATGAGGAGTCGAGATAAAAAGGTAAATGGAGGTGAATGAAAAGGTCTAAAGTGATAAAAACAATGATACTAATTTGCAATAAGAATAAAAAGTGGACATAATTAGAGAAGTAGAAAGTGTAATGTGTGAACAAAGGTAAGTAACAAGAAAAGTATGTTGTGATTAAGGTGAATAATGACATCTCTCAAATGTTGTGGTCTAGTATACATGACAAAGAACGATCACACTTCAATTTAGAAATGCCCATTAAAGCACAAAGTGCTCAAGAGGAGAATTCATCAGCGATGTTTGCCAATAGAAATGGTTAACAAGCATAAACCATATGGTGTATACAGTACCAATATTTCTACACCGATACCATCACATCGTATCAATCTTCTTTGTTAGATGAACCATATCTCTAATATCAACTATCAAATTGAAATCATGTTTACTCTGTATTTATTATTGTAATACATATATTTTTATCTCATTATTTTCTTAACAAATAAAAATTTTGTTTTCACAAATTTAATTTCCTGAATTTCCCATTCTATTTTCGATCCCCTTATTTAAACATGTCCATGAGCTCCAAATAAAGAAATTTCATATACTGATAGCTAATCAATAATGATACTTCACATACAAACTCAATAAAGTCATTAAACCTACATGGAATGTATGATAATAAAAAAATTATGTAAAACTACCTTACAACCAGCTTCAAGATAATTTCCATCATAACCCTATTGGAAGTATGCATGTATGCTGTAAATAATTTCTCTCGTAGATTGAGTCTATTTGATTTAACTGCAGTTTGAATTTTTCATAACATTTTTTCATTGATTAGAGTTATTGTTTGATTAGATTTCTATTTTGATTAGATTTCTATTCTTAGGAAATATATGGAGTCAATTAAATAAGTAAACAATTTGTTCTATGCATGTGTTGGAACTAGAAGACTCCAGTTCAGATTTGGAGAGCTCTGTTTAAGAGTAGTTCATAGCTAAGTTTAGGGAAGTTATTTTCAATTTCTTAACAACAATTTTTATTGTTTTGTATGCACAAACAAAAGTGTAAATTTTCACAACTAGATGTAAGAGTACTACGCACACATCTAAATATTGTAATGTGAGCCGAAGCTCTGATAATGATGAATACATCTGATTATGCATAACATTGCTGATTTCATTGTTTAATTTATTTTTATGCAAGTTTATATTATTTCTTTTATGTTGTTCTTTGTTTAATACTTCATATTTTTTACACATTGGTATTAGAGCGTTGTTTTCCAGCATATTATTAAATTGGTAGCAAGCTATGGCTTCTACATCCGGTATGTAGACACTGTAGTTTAATGGAAAGAATTATGAGTATTGGCTGTTGACCATGAAGGTGCTATTTATATCTCAATATGTGTGGGATATAATTAAGAATGGGTACACATAGCCCGCAGATGCAACAATGTATAACACACTTTCTTAGGCAGAGAAAGATACTTTGAAAGAATTAAGGAAGAAAGATAGAAAATCTCTTTTCTATATTCATCAGAAATTCATGAAAGCATTCTTCCTAGAGTGGCATCAGCTAGTCAAGAAAAGACCACATGGGACACACTTCAATTTACATATCAAGGTAAGGAGAAAGCAAAAATGCTAAGTTACAGTTACTTCATAGAGATTTTGAAAATTTTGAAATGAAAGATTCGATTCCGTAGATTTTTTTACTTATATAGTTGGCTTATTCAATCAAATAAAATATCATGGTCAAAATATTGAAGAGAGAAGAATTATTGAAAAATTGCTTAGGATTTTTCCTAAAATATTTGATTCTTTAGTTGTTTCTATTGAAGAAACTAAGGACTTGAGTCTATTTTTTATTGATGAGTCAGTGCATGCATCACTAATAAACCATGAACAAAGGATGAATAGATCACATGAAGTCAGTAGATCATGATTTCGTATCTCGTAAAAACATGTATTTTGGAAGAGTAAGAGGAAGGTTTAGCCCAAGAGGTAGAGGAAGAATTCTTCTATAGGACGCGACAGTGTTCATCAAACTCAAGTGGAAGAGGATAGAGTTAAGAACATTTTTATGGTCAAAGACAAGATAAGTCTCATATTCAAAGGTGCCATTATCAGTAAGAAGTATGGGCATTATGCTTATGATTGTAAGAAAAAGCAATATGATCAAGAGAGGAAAATCAAAATCAGGTTAGTAGTTCTACTCTAAACCTATGTTTATCGCATGGACAAGGATTTCCGAAGGAATACCTTATTTATTCCCTATTGAGTGCAATATATCAAAAGATATTCCATGTGATATATGGTATTTGGATTCGGGTTACAGTAATGACATGACAAATAATCTAGATTTATTTTATATTTTGGATAAATAAGTGAAGATTGATGTTACTCTTGGAAATAACAATATTGTGTCTGTAAAAGGAAAAGGCATGGTTAGTATTCTAAATAAACAGAGGGAGAAAACTAATATTCAGGACGTTTACTATGTTGCAAATTTGAAGCACAATCTTATGAGTATTGGATAGCTGGTACAAAATGGATACCGAGTCTATATAGAGGATAATGAGTGCGTGATTGTGGAAAAAAATCCTAGCACTCAGTTGATTGTAAAAGAGAAGATGAGCAAGAATACAATATTTCCTTTGATATTAATACCAGAAAGAACAAGAAATCGAGATCTTTTGAACCACATAAGCAACTCAATTTGCATCCAATTCCCGTGCTAAGTCAAATCGAGTCAGTACTTGAGTCATGTGCTCAAGAAGATGAATCTTTCTCTAACGTAAATGAGTCCTACGCTAAGGAAAATGAGTCTTACGCCAATGTTAAAGAGGTATGCGCTAATGCAAGTGAGTCATGTATTGAAAGGACATAATCAAATTTTCATTCAAGAATGAAAGATGAATAGTGGTATTGACATCTAAGGTATGGAGATTTAAATTTTGGAGGTTTTAATTTACTTCATAAAAAGTATATGGTTAAAGTTTTTCGATTGATTCAGAAACCAAAAATGGTATGTGAAGGTTGTATTTTGGGGAATCAACACAGATATTCTTTCCCCATTGGGAAAATGATAAGAGCAAGTGCACCTCTTAATATTATACATTTAGATTTACGTGGACCTATGAAAACAACTTCTATTGGAGGTTGTTCATATTTTATGACATTCATTGATGATTACACAAGGAAGACATGGGTGTATTTTCTCGAGACATAAATCTGATGCCTTTGATACATTTCAGTAGTTCAAGGCATTAGTGGAGAAACAAAGGGGATACTACATCAAATTTCTAAGGATGGACAAAAGAGGTGAGTATGTTTCTAATGAATTTATGAGTTTTTGCAAATATCATGGTATACACAAGAATTTTACTACTAGATATACAACCAAAAAAATGGTGTGGTAGAAAGGAAGAACAAAAGCATTATGGAAATGGAAAGGAGTATATTGAAGGCAAAACAACTTCCAAATGACTATTGGGAAGAAGTAGTAGCAACTGATATTTACATTTTGAACAAGTGTCCAACAAAACTTGTTAGGAATATGGTTCATCAACAAGCATGGACTAACAAGAAACATAGTGTTTCTCATTTCAAAGTTTTTTGTTATGTAGTGTATGCACATGTACATGAAGAGATAAGGAATAATTTTTACAACAAAGGATAAATGTGTATATTTGTTGGGTATTCGAAGAATATAAAACATACAAATTGTACAATCCAGTCACTCGAAAGGTTGTGATCAACAAATATGTTCAGTTTATTGAGAATGAAGCATGTGATGGAAGCATTGAGAAAACAATGAGTATAGTAGAAAACTATTCTATATGATGATATGGCAGATGAAACTTTAGACCAGCAAGGTATTGTATCTTCAAATGTTGGACATGCACCAAAAGTTGTAGCACAAGCTACGCATCCTTCTACAATCAGAAGGTCTCCAAGGTTTTAGCCATCTTTAGCCATGCAAAAGACACCATAGATAACACACAAATCAAATTCATCACCCCAAAGCACCATCATCGAAGAGTCCTGCAATGCAAATGAAAACACAGAGTCTTAGTGATGTTTACAATGTTGATAAAACTAACTATTTTTCAGTTTTTACATTTTTTTCTCAAGTTTCACGTATCCAATACATTTTTAAGAGGTTATATAAAGAATGAAGTTTGGGCACAAGCCACAGATGATGAGATAAATTCTATAGAGAAGAATCAAACATGGTATCCGATGGATCTTCCAAAAGGAAATGATGTGATAAGAGTCAAGTAGGTCTACAAGAAAAAATACAATACTGATGGAAAATTCTAGAATCATAAAGCAAGACTGGTAACAAAAATTTATACGAAATAATATGGAGTTGGATATAATGAAACGTTTACGCCAAGAGTAGATGTTCGGACATGATAAGAATGGTTTTAACAATTATAGCTCAAAATAAATGGCCTATTTATCAGATGGATGTAAAATCAGAATTCTTGAATGGTTTTCTTGAAGAGGAAGTTTATGTGAATCATCCATAAGGTTATCATATCAAGGTAATGAAGGAAAAGTATACGGAATGATGAAAGTGCTTTATGATCTCAAGCAATCACCTAGGGCTTGAGTACAAAGATAATTGATTTTTATTTGATTGAGAATGGTTTCATTAGGAGCAACAAAGTGAGCTTACCTTATACACCAAGATAAATGAGTAAGGAAAGATTATAATTGTTTGTTTATACGTAGATGATTTGATCATTACTGGAAATATATCTATGTTCTATCTATAGAGTCATTCAAATCATCCGTGAAGAAGGAAGTTGAGATGAAAAATCTTGGTCTTATGCATTACTTTTTGGGCATTAAAGTCCAATAATTAGAAGGTAAAGTTTTTATTTCACAAGAAAAGTGTGCAAATGATGTTTTGAAAAGGTTTAATGTGCTGAATTGTAAGCCAACGCCAACACTAGTTGCAGTAGTTTTGAAGTTGAGAAAAGAGGATAGTGGATCATTGGTGAATCCAACATTGTTTAAAAATTTGGTTAGAAGTCTTATGTATTTGATGGCCACAAGGCTTGACATTATGTATGGTGTGAGCCTCATATAAAGGTTCATGGAATCTCTAAAAGATTCACATTGGCAAGATGACAAAAAGGATTTTGAGGTATGTGTGTGGAACGAAGAATCATGGAATTCTTTATTCAATTTCGATGAGTTTAAACTCATTGTTGTACAAATAAGCGACACTCGTTGAAGTATAGATGATCGAAAAGAACATCCACTATACTTTTCATTTTTAAACATGAGTGGTTTCATGGGCATCAAAGAAGAAACCTATCAGAATGCGCCCAAAACTTTGACGTTCAAAACCACACCAAAGTCTATTAATTTAGTAGGAAAATTTTTGCAAGAATTGTTTTGTTTTAAAAGTCGCAAGGGTTATAAATGTCGACTACGTTAATTAATTCTCGTTAACAAACTCTACTCATTCACAAGGTGGTCGCAACTAAAATTAAATAATTAAATATTATTAGTTTATTTTCCAAATCCTTTTCGAAATATAAACCCCTTCTAAGGTTCGTTTGATTTTTATTTAAATGTTGGCAACATTATTCATACTGGTTTACCCATTCAAATTTTCCTTAAGCTCATGATTTAATCATTTCCTAAGTCAACTTAAATTTACTTCCACTATCCATTATTTAGTTATCTAACTATATATTTAAATTCTAAATTATTTAATTCCTTTAAATCATTACCCAAGTGACCATTCCCGATATTATTGGATGAATTCCCAACTCAAGTCATGCATTCATTTATCAAACTATATTAAAAGGGGGTCACATCCTATACTAACCCACTAGAAATTTCAAAAACACTCTATCCCACAAAAATCCCACAACTTAAAAATTTACAGAATCATTCTCTACCATTGGATCTAATCAATAAGGACCCTTAGATCTTAGGTTTGACTAAGGAACCCTAGAAATCCTTATGAGTTTCCTTTTATTCTTTTCTTTCCTATTCTTATCATTTTATCTATTTTGTTTTGTAGGTTAAGGAATAATGGAGGCCATGGAGCTTAGAAGAGATGATGCATGATTTTTCTTGGTTTGGAAGGATATACACACAATTTGGGTGTTTATTTTATTTGCATCCCTCTCCTAGGGTTTTCCATGAATTTTATTGGTTATTTTACATTTTTAGGAAGAGTTTACCCTATTTGGATATGGGCATTTTTGCCCCATTTTATTTATGGTTTGAAATGAAGTACATACACAAGTCTAGGGTTATATATGTATGTGTGTGTGTGTACATATTTACATATATGTATATATGTATATATATATATACATACATATGCATATATACATATATATGCATATATATACATATATATATACACATATATATACATATATATACATATATATATGTATGTATGTATGTATGTATGTATGTATGTATGTTATTATGTTTGTGGAGCCTATTTGCATGTTAGAATTTGGTACACCTTCTATGTGTTACACTCGGGTATTTTACGGTGGTCCCACTCACCTGAGTGAGCGGGTCAGGGTGAAGCCCCCCCGATGGAAGGGGGTTCGGGGTGAATCCCCAAGTAAATTTTCATGGGTGGTTTATCAACCCATGGGTAATGGGTAAATCTGTTATGGGCTTTTTTGGGCCCATGGTTTTTTTTTTTCGTTTTTGCCCATTGTTTTGATACCCACGGTTTTGTATCAAACTACTTAAGAAATTGTCTATTTATATGGTCTTATGCATATGATAGAAAAACAAGAAAATGTATTGCGATGTGTTTTAAATTCAGTGTGAATTTCAGAGAGAGTTTGTTGAGCATAGCTCCAAACGGATCTGGGTATTGTATTGAGAGAGTGGAGGCTTGTAATAAAATCTGAGCAAGTGATTCTTGGTGGATGTAGCCCAAATTGGGTGAACCACGTTAAATCTTGTCTCTCTGTGTTGTGTTATTTTATTCTAGCAATTTTATTTCAGATCTGTAATAATTTATGCATATTATTTTCTACTGTTGCGATTCTATGAGGGATTATTCCGCATATTTTATCTCTTATTTCCTAACAATTGGTATCAGAGCCTGGTTTGGTTTGTTAAAGTGTTGAATCACAGGAAAATTTTATCTTGAGTGGGAGCTATGGTAGATGATGGAAGATCTAGGGTTGATAAATTCAACGGTAGAATTTTAGTCTTTGGAAGATGCAGATGGAAGATTACCTTTATCAAAAGGATCTTTATACTCCGCTATCTGAGAAGGTGAACAAACCCTCGAGTATGACAGATGCGAATGGGATTTGTTGATCGAAGGCACTTGAAACGATTCCGGTGTCTTGCATCTTCGGTATTATTTAATGTTTCAAAGGAAAAGACTACAAAAGATCTAATGGATGCATTAGGGAAGTTGTATGAAAACCCTCTTGCCTCTAATAAGATATTTTTAATGAAAAAGTTGTTTAATATGAAGATGTCTGAGAATAGTTCAATAGTAAATCATTTAAATGATTTCAATATGGTTGTGAATATGCTAGCTTTGGTTACAATAGAATTTGATGAAGAAGTTAGGGCTTTATTAATTCTATGCTTTTTACCCGAGAGTCGGAATAGCCTTGGTAATGGCGGTAAGTAACTCTGGTTCCACCCAAATAACTCAAGTTGAAGTTTGAGGATGTCAGAGGGGTGATTCTAAGCAGGAAATGTGAAGAAAAAGCTCTGGGAATCTTCTACTTTAGGGAATGCTTTGACAAAGGAAACTAGAGGGAGACAAGAATAGAGGAAACTGGAAAATCAAAAGATCGGCAAGGTCAAAATCCAAGAACAAGATTATATGCTGGAATTGTGGAAAGTCCGGGCATGCAAAGAAGGACTGTTGGGAGCTTCAGATAAGAAGAAACAATAGAAGAAAACAAGGAGGTAAATGTGGTAATGGGTAATGTATGTCGATGCTTTGATTCTTTCTTTGCACAATATTACCAATCTTGGTTTTAGATTCAGGGGCTTCTTTTCATGCTACTCCACATAGGCATTATTTTGTTGATTATGTTCAAGGGATTTTGGGCATGTTTTTCTTGGTGATGATGAGCCTCAGAGTATAGTTGAAAAGGTTTTGTTCAGTTAAGATGCGAATGGGAATACATGGCTATTGAAGGATGTCGATATGTGCCTACATTAAGGATAAATTTGATATCTCAGGGGAAATTGGGAAGTGATGGTCAGTAATGTGATATTTATAGCCTAACTCTTGGAAGGTTACTAAGGGTGCTCTTGTGGTGGCAAGAGGTAAGAAGGTTTGAACCTTGTATTTAACCACTTATAGTACTAATGATTGTAATCTTGTGGCTTCAGATGCAGATACAACATTATGGCACTATAGGCTTGGTCATATGAGCCATAAGGGCATGGACATCATAAAGAAGAATTTTCCTGGATATACAGAAATAGGTTTGGAGTTCTCGTGAGGACTCGCATATATATGGAAACAAAGCGAGTAAGGTTTCTCAAGGTTGGACCTACAAAGAAAGAGAGTAAGTTAGAGATGGTGCATTCTTCGATGTGTGGGGCCACTCGTATCATCTCTTGGGGTTCAAGTTATTATGTTACTTTTATTGATGATGCAACAAGGAAAGTTTGGGTTTATTGTATTAGAAACAAATCTGATGTATTTGACACTTTTGTTAAATGGAAAGCCTTGGTAGAGAATGAAATAGGTCTTAAGCTAAAATGTCTCAGGTCAGATAATGGAGGGGAGTATTGCAGCAATGAATTTAATGATTATTGTTCTAAGAATGGAATCCATAGGTAAAAGATGGTTCTAGGAACTCCACAACAAAATGGGGTGTCAGAAAGGATGAACAGAACAATAATGGAACGTGCTAGGAGCATGAGGTTACATGCAGATCGCCTCTTTCTTTTTGGTCGAAGTGTGAGCACAGCACAAATGTGTACTTAATAAACAGAGGACCCTCAAGTGCCTTGATGGAGGCATACCTGAGGAGGCTTGGTATGGTAAGAAAGTTGATTATTCATTTCTTAGAGTCTTTGGATGTGAGGTGTTTGTTCATATAGACAAGGATGATAGGACCAAGCTAGAGGCTAAATCAAAAAAATGTACTTTCATTGGTTATGGTGGTGATGAATTTGGATTTAAATGTTGGAGTATTAAGGACAAGAAAATCATTCGATCTAGGGATGTGGTCTTTAATGAGAAAGTCATGTATAAGCAAAAAATTGCAGAAAAATAGGAAGAATCCAAGAAAGAATATGCAATGGTAGAGGATCTTCCTGATGGAAAAAAGTGACACATGAATCAATTTCAGAACCTCCTCAACAGAACCCCAAACTCCTATATTGAGGAGGTCTTCTAGGGTAAGAAGAGAACCTGAACATTTTTCTCCTTCTCTTTATTATTTATTACTCACTGATAGTGGAGAACCAGAGAGCTTTGATGAAGCAATGCAGTAGATGCCAGAAGAAGTGGGAGCAAGCCATGGATGAGGAGCATCGTGCTCTCATGGAGAACCGTACATGGATTTGGTGAAGCTACCCAAGGAAAAGAGCATTACAGCAGTAACAAGTGGGTGTTCAGAGTTCAAAGAGGAAGAAGGAGGAAAAGAAAAGATACAAGGCCCTAAGCTTGGTGGTCAAGGGGTTTGCATAAAAAAGGTATAGATTTTGATGAGATTTTTCTCCTGTAGTAAAAATGACTTCTATTAGAATTGTTCTAGGAATAGTTGCAGTAGAAGACTTCCACTTAGAACAACTTGATGTAAAGACTACATTTCTCCATGGTGATTTAGAGGAGGAACTATATATGCAAAGAACTAGAGGGCTATGAGGTCAAAGGTAAAGAGGAGATGGTGTCCAAAATCAAGAAGAGCTTGTATGGCTTAAAAAAAGCTCCACATCAATGGTATAAGAAATTTGATAGCTTCATGATGAAGCAAGGTTATATTAGATCTCATTCTGACCATTGCGTGTATACAAAGAAATTTAGGATGGAAGTTATATTATCCTTTGTCCAGTATGTGGATGACATGTTGGTGTAAAAACATGCAAGAAATAAAAGTACTCAAGAAAAATAAAGAATCCTTTTTCTATATGAAGGATTTGGGGCAGCCAAACAAATCCTTGGTATGAGGATATCTCGGATAGAAGGAACGGAAGCTGACTTTATCTCAGAAGAGTACATTAAGAAAGTCTTGAGAGGTTTAATATGCAGGATGCTAAACCGGTTAGGGACTCCTTTGCAGTGCCATTTCAAGTTATCAAAGGAGCAAAGTGTCCCAAGACAGAGCAGAGAGAAACCAAATGTCCAAGGTACCTTACTCATCAAAGAGCTTGGTAGTTTGATGTATGCTATGGTGTGCACTAGGCCTATATTGCCCATGCAAAGGGGAGCTGTGAGTAGATTTATGAGTGATCCAGTAAAGAGTATCGGTAAGCAAAGAAAGTGGATCCTTCAATATTTGAGAGGGACCATGGGGACAGCTTTTGTGCTACAAAGGATCGACACCACTTTACATGGTTATGTAGATTCGTACATGGCTGGAGATGTAGACAGAGGAGGAGCACAACAGTTATATTTACACTGTAGGTGGGACAACAAAGTGAGCTGGATTTCACGACTACGTGTAAGCCGGTGGCTTTGTCAACCACGAGGCCGAGTATGTTGCTGCCACAGGGGCAAGCAAAGAGATGATTTGGCTACAACAATTGCTTGAGGAGTCAGGGCATAAGCAGGGAATAATGTAAGCCATATAGTGATAGTCGAGTGCTATACACCTAGCTAAGAACTCTACTTTCCACTCCAGACAAAGCATATACAGCTTGAGATATCACTTCATCAGACAACTTTGGAGGAAGATAAGTTGAAGTTGAGAAGATTCATACCACAAATCCTGCAGACATGATGACCAAGGTGGTCACAAGGGATAAACTAAAGCTATGTTCACTTTGGTTGGCCTTCAGATGACAAAGAAGGGTTGAGAAGCTTGCTTAGTGGAAATTAGTCTCCAAGGGGAGATTGTTATGTTTGTTTAGCCTATTTGCATGTTAGAATGTGGTACACCTTCTATGTGTTACACTCGTATTTTTATGGCGGTCCCACTCACCTAAGTGAGTGGGTCAGGGGGTGAAGCCCCCAAGAAAATTTTCATGGGTGGTTTATTAACCCATGGGTAATGGGTAAACCGTTATGGGTTGTTTTTGGGCCCATGGTTTTTTTCATTTTTTTCCCATTGTTTTGATACCCACGGTTTTTGCCGTTGGTTTTTATACCCACGGTTTTGTATCAAATCGCTTAAGAAATTGTCTATTTATATGGTCTTATGCATATGATAGAAAAACAAGCAAATGTATTGCGAGATGTGTTTTGAATGTGGGTGTGAATTCTCAGAGAGTTTGTTGAGCATAGCTCCAAATGGATCTCGGGTATTGTATTGAGAGAGTGGAGGCTTGTAATAAAATCGAGCAAGTGATTCTTGGTGGACGTAGCCCAAATTGGGTGAACCACGTTAAATCTTGTCTCTCTGTGTTGTATTATTTTATTCTGCAATTTTATTTGAGATCTGTAATAATTTTTGCATATTAGTTTCTACTATTGCGATTATGTGAGGGATTATTCCACATATTTTATCTCTTATTTCCTAACATATGTATGTATATATATATATATATGTATGTACGTATGTATGTATGTATGAATGTATGTATGTATGTATGTATTATATATATATATATATGTATATATGGGTCGGCATATAATGTGCAAAACACGGTGTATATAACAATATGACCACAACCATTATGCAGGGTTTAAGTTTTTAATTAAATAGGTTGGGCGCCACCCTCGCCGCTTATATATTTCTTTCAAATAAACAATGGCCATACGACCAATCCTTATTCAAACCACTTTTTATTAAATACTCTTCTTTCACATATACACACACAACGGAATGGATTTTCATATTACTATTAAATTGGTTTAATAACATTATATATATATATATATATATATATATATATATATATATATATATATATATATATGTATGTATATATATGTATATACATACATATACATACATATACATACATACATATACATATATATATATATGTACATATACATACATATACATATATATATATATATATATATATATATATATATATATATGTATGTATGTATGTATATGTATGTATATACATATATATACATACATATACATACATACATACACACACAGATATATATATATACATATATATATAGATATACATATACATATATATACATATACATATACATATATATATGTATATGTATGTATATGTATTTATATGTATATGTATATGTATATGTATATATGTATGTATGTATGTGTATGTGTATGTGTATGTATGAATATAATTATATCTTATATAAACATAAAAAAAAAATTATATAATATTTTTTGTAGTTTTATTTGTTTTAAACAATTTATACATCTAATTTTGTTTAGATAATAACTTACAAAGCAAAATTCCTATTTAAAGGTTAGGAACGCCCTGTAGCAATACTAGTTGAGTGGACGCCCTCCTCAACATTTTAGCTAATATTTTTCCATAAATTAAATAAATAAAATATGCCTATATTCTTGTATTTTTAAATTTACATCATGGTGGAAAATAATAATAATAATAATATCTTCTTAAACTATCACATAAGGATACAAAATATTCCATGGATGGAGATGTTAGCACAAGAGCAATGTAAAATAATGTTTGAATGATCTATTGAATGTACGAGGGGTGAATAAATACATAGTGAAAACGGTTAGGAGGTGTAACCGCCTGTACCCAAACTAACCAATAAACAATGTATTAAATATGCCAACATTCCCCCCCTTAATATATTGTTTTTACAAATCTACCCCAGATTCATCATCTTGTTACGTCATGACATGTCCTATTTGCTTCTTGCAACAAGGACTTTGCCTGGATTTTCTTGAATCTCTATGACAGATGTGCTCTCGTTTGTAGAAAAAAATAGATGAAGAAGTGAGCTCAAAAGCTCGTGTGGTGCGCCACAGATGTGCCTGAGGGCATTTAATCTCGCATTTGTCATCTGGATCGACACAACTCTTCTCCGTCTATATGTCGAACAAGACTCAGTCCATTATGTCCTCGGATTGCAAGTTTTGGAGACTGGCTAAGAGTAGATACCGATGCTCTTCGGTTCTCTCAAATGCGGCACGTCTCTATGCTTGCTTGCAATGTTGCTAACATCTCTAGGCATGACTTTCATGCTCTCGTGACTTCATCGTGCATGGGATCATAGGCTGGTTGTTCATCCATCTTTGATAGCAAATTTGATGAATGAATGAAGGGGCTTAATCTCGTTTTGTTCCGATTTGATTCAAACAAATTCCACATGTCTCCTGATCTTTTGTACGATGCGCTTGCTAATGTATTGCATGGTCTGCGAACAACAATTGAGAAGATGTTGGGGGAAGGAGTCTACCAACGCACACCTGGGTTTCGGTGGTTGATGCCACTCATGTCAAACTCCACATAGTGCTGATAAGTTGGTCAGTGGTCATTGCCACATGCTCTCTTCTCCCTCTTTGGTGACTGATTCTTCTTCTTCTTTTTTTTGAATTCTTGAACTCATGGGCTTGTACCACGGGTATCCTCCTCTGAGTACGCTCACACGCCTGACTATTTACTCTTCTGGTCACTGTTGTTTCCTCACACGCCGAGAAATGGTCATTGATGGGATAACTCGCAGCTTGGACTTGGATCAGTTTAATGATCGATGCCACATTGCCAGACATGAAATACAACAACAGAATTCTCCATGTTGTCGCTGCGCACAGGTATGGTCTTCTCATTTTGTTTGAAGTGGTTATATTTCATAACTGTCTTCTTCAAGACAGTTATCCCCTCTCTCTTCAAAGATAACTGTGGAGATGAATGAAAATCCAAATTTCATTCACCCTTAATGTATTCGAATGGGGAATTGTACTGTGCTACGCTGTACAGGGAAAGTGAGGGTTCCCCTCCAGTATCTAAAACCCTCAACAAATCACAAACCCCCTTCTGTGCAATCGGTCGTAATGGCAAGCCTTCAGTCGATCATTTCTTCAATACACTTTCACCCCTCAATGGCTTTTCTGCGCAGAATACAACTGTATTTGCACCGCTGGGAGAATCGATCCTTGGTCATTCATCACCGTGGAATGTAAAGAACCAGGGTCTCCACAGCTTAGGAGATCAGCGATTACCCAAGCGAAGGCCCAGCACAAAGCGCCGCAAAAAAAAACGAGCCGCCTTGAGACCGCTGGATTATCTATAAGGAGGGACGCACCAGCAAAGAACTCCAAACGAATCTCGTACCCCTCTCCTTGCTCGATAATGTCGCACGCAGGGCATTCAATGGATTTACAGGAAGGGGCCTGGGACGAGCTCCATGTGACCGTCACACGTGCAGGGAGAGCAGCAACACCAGATATAAAACATATCTTCACGCAGAGAAAAGGAAAGGCTGAAAGGCTGTCTACGCTCTTGCACCAAACAATTTATCCTCCACGCTACTCTGGTGTGCTACTCCCACTTCCACGCTCTGATACCAATGTTAGCACAAGAGCAATGTAAAATAATGTTTGAATGATCTATTGAATGTACGAGGGGTGAATAAATACATAGTGAAAACGGTTAGGAGGTGTAACCGCCTGTACTCCAAACTAACCAATAAACAATGTATTAAATATGCCAACAGAGAAAAATAATGGTAGGAGATATCGACAATGCAAAAATAAGTAGGTGTTGGGAACTCCATCCGAAATAAAACACCATAATTTTTACAAAGAAACAAAAAAATTATGTAGCTCTCATGGTTTTGTGAAGTGTGTTATTTGGACTGTGCCTACCAGCTTTCCTCTATAAAAAAATAATAGACATTTTCTCCAAAAAATTAAGAATAGAGAAATAAATATTTTTTCCTTCAATTATACTCACCTCTACTAGATACACCAATGACATTATAAATAATACATTAATATTTTTATAGAATAAATTACACACCTACATAATCTGGAGATACATAAGATAATGTGTAACAATACCAACAAAATCATATCCACTTATAAATATGTGATATTTAATTTTACTTGCAAAACTATTACAAAACAATTTATGTGTATTCGTGAAATTTATGTTACTATATATAATAATATCTATACATGGGTTGATCAATACTAAATATTAAAATAAATTATTTTAAAGATAAGTTCAAAATAAATGAACATACTTTTTGGGTTGATGGAGATCATTTAAATGCCTATATTGTCTAGTTTACATTAATGAGAGAGTTATAGCAACCATAATAACATACTATTATTTCAAGTAGCACTAAAAGAGGAAGAACGAAATAAGAAACTCAACCATGAAAACCTTATTTTTTTTTTTTGGCATACAAATAGAATATTACAAAGCTAGTTTAAGGAACATCAAAACTTATACTCCTTTATAATTCCATTTCAAATAAGGATAGTTTCCATTAATAAATCAAATACACTCTTGATCTAAATTTACAAGTTTTGAAGGAGATATAATAATAACTAAATGCAAAAATTCACATGTCTCTTTTCCAAAATGTATATTTCTTGAATAATCAATACAAATCATTTTACATAATACATTTACAAGAAGTTAAAATTTAAAATGCAAGTTACAAAATCCCTCCACTTAGGTGGAGACAACATGGCAAAATTTTTTTACAAAAGTAGGATTCCTTCTTGTCTTCTACAAAATGAAACTATGTCCAAAGCTTCAACTTGAGCTCCACCATTTTCTTCACTTCAAAACACAAAAAAGGAAGGGGGAGGTAACACTCTCCTCCCAACCTATATTCCAATGAGGATAAGAATCCATCCTCCTCATTGGCCCCGAGCCTCAACCATAGAGAAATAAGGAATGGATTCAACCAATGACAACTTTCACAAATGATTCCACATTACAACACACATGAAAACAATATTTTTACACACATATAAGCAAAAAAAATAACATCAATAAAATGCAACTTTTCCAAAACAAGGCTTGAAAACTCTAAGCCAAGGGAGCAAGGAAATATGGGGAAATCACTTATGCCTCCCAATGGGTTAAGTATCCACCTTAAAGCCTCCAAAAATATTCATCCACACAACAACCAAACTCTTATCCCTCCCTCAAACACTCTTATCACTCCCTCATACTCTTATCACTCCCTCAAGTATTTCATACAAAGATAAGTAAGAATCTCTTATCTTAAAAAGGTGGGACACCCAACCCAAACTCCCTCAAAATATGCAAACAATACTCTTATCCCTCCCTCAAAATATCCCCATATTCCTTCTCCTACACCATCCTTAAGGCCATACTACCCAAGTCCCAAAACATACACACAAAACATTCATTTTACATACAACACACATATAATAAAATAAAATTTCAAGGTTAAAGTCCCTACCTTTCCATTGCAAGAACCTTTGATCCAAAATCACAACTCTAAACTCCTTCCAAGCTCAAGCCCAAATCCAAAAAAGCTCCAAGACTCCAAGAAAGCAATTCAAGCTAAAATATCCAAAATTTAAGTGCACAACTAAATCAAGTAACCCCCAAAATATCAAAATAACTTGTATAAATAGAAAAGAGGAGAGGAGGGTGAGGTGGCTCCATGTATGATGCCACATCACTTCTCCTCAACTCCACATCACCAATCAAACATCAAAAAAAGGCTAATAAATTGGTGGGTGAGGATATGACAAATTCCTTCCACACACAAACTCTCACTCCATACCTCTAAGGACAAAAATAAAATCTCATGTAAGAAAGTGCAATAAATTTCACCTTTTTACCTTCCAAATCACATAATGGGGTCTAATTTTGACCCCTTATACCATAGGTATAGTTGGTAGGTGAATTTAAGAGGTGTGGGACAAGCTTAACTTGTCCCACAAGCCTCCAAAAATGGCTCTAAAGTCAAATTTCGGATTTGAGGGATGGGTTGAGTGCACAACATCCAAATTAATTAAAATCCAACTCAAATCAAAAGATCACAAGGACAATCTACCCCAATTAAATGCCCCTTTGTCACATCCCAAATTAATTTAATTAACATGATTAATCAACTTAAGTAAGAGCACATTAATTAACAATAATAAAGTGAAATACACCACAATAATAAATCACATACTCCAAAATAATTAAAAAGGAAAAGAGGAAAAACACACAATAGCCCATGGTCACATTTTGAGGTCATCCCCCATGGGACCTCCTAACAATCCTAACAACACACAAATAATATAACTGAACATAAAGATTCCATGGTGACCTTCATTGCAACCATCCGATATTCCACTATGGTTAGTCTCTAACCCCCTCTCTTTTGTTGTGATATAATTACCTACAAAAATCAAACAATACCCTTCATCCTCATGGCCGCATCAAATACATCAACAATAAAACATGCACATATATCATAAACATCATCATATCATAATTAAATCATCATCAAGCTAAGCAATGCTATCAATCATTTAAATTTTCTAACATTTCAATTCTACCATTTCATCAATAACAATGAGATCACAAGACTAGTCTCAATCATCTAAAAAATCAATCACATAAAAATCCACAGTGTCAGTATATGTAAAATAAAAACACTAGATCATCATCAATACTTAAAATATCTGTCCATGCATATAATCCACAATATGAGTCACCACATATCCATAATTATCTACTAATGTTATATCAAAATAATCAAATATAATAATGTCCATCTATCAATGTCTACTGATCAAATATGATAACAATAGTCCATGTCTCTAGTCCATAGTAAGAAAATCATAGTAAGATAATGTCAAGAGGAGTGGGCACTACATCCCCCTCCCCTTAGACTCAACTTCCTCCTAGAAGTCACTGGAATAAGTGTGGAAATTGTGCTCTCAAAGGTGTGGCATCCTCCCATGTAGTTGTTGTCTCATCATACCAATCCCACTTGACACACTTGATCTTTCAATCTCATGGCCCTCGAAGATCTCAGGGTCTTGCTTCTAAAATGCACGTCCTCAAAGGCTTCCACAATCACATGTCCCTTACCTCTCCTACCTAGCAATGTGTCCCAATCTAATACATGAGAAGGATCTAGATGTATCTCCTAAGAACATAAACATGGAACACATCATGGATGTGAGACAAGTTGGGTGGAAAGCTAAGCGGTAGGCTAAGGGACCGATCCACTCTAAGATCTCAAATGGACCCAAAAAATATAGGAGCTAGCTTAGATAATTTTCTGTAATGGATAGGGCTCTTATGAGGCTAACACAAAGAAACACCTTCGTGCCAACCTCAAAATTGTGGTCTTTCCTCCTCTGATTTACATACTTATTTTCCTATCTTGAGCCTCCTACAACCTCTTCTAATCAAGATAACATGTTGTTCCATGTCTTGTAACATAGCTGGCCCAAGAGATACCTTCCTCTAACCTGTCCCAACTCAATGGTGTCCTACACTCCCTACCATATAATGCCTAAAATGGTGTCCATGCCGATGGAACTCTAAAAACTATTGTTGTAAGAAAACTCAACCAAGTACAAATACTCCTCCCATCTCGATTGATGATCCATGACATACATCCAAAGCATGTCCTCTAAAATTTGGTTCACCCGCTTTTTATCCATTTGTCTTAGGTGATAGGTTGTACTGAAATTAATTCTCATACCAAGAGCATACTTGCATGGTAGTCCAAAAATGTGAGGTGTATAAAGGATCACGGTCACAAATGATCTTCCATGAATCCCATGAAGTCTGACTATCTCATCCAAGTACACTCATGCCACCGCACTAGTTGTATAGGTGGTCTTCACCGGAGAAAAATGAGCCACTTTTTTCAATTTATCAACCATGACCATATGGCATGTCATGGTGATATCTCGACATCGGTAACCCAATAATGAAATCCATGGAAATGGTGTCCCACTTCCATTCTAGTATGGCATGCGGATAAAGAAGGCCAACTAGATGTTGATGCTTGGCCTTCACCTTCTAACACTCCAAACATCAGACACATACTAATGAGCTATGTCTCTCTGAAGTCCTCTCCAATGATACAAATGTCTCAATGTGGCATGCATCTTCTTCACCCCTAGGATGGGCTGAATAAGGTACATGATGAGCCTCCACCAATATATCCTATCACAACCCACCATCTCTAGGTACATATATCTGACCTCTATGTCTAAGAAGTCCATCTAGGATCTAGTGTCAATCCCTCAAACTTCCCTCAAGGGGTCTCTGAGACTCAATCTATGCTCTAGCTGATAGGTAGAAACTTTCATGAGGAAGCTCTATAAGATCCTACTCCATAAGTTTATATCTACTAAAGTAGCCATAACCAAATGCCTCTGATGGCTCAAAGCATCTACAACCACATTCTCCTTCCCCTTCACATGCTCAATCTCCATGTCATACTCACATAGAAGCTCCATCCAACGTGTTGATGGGTGTTGAGATTGGGTTGTGTGAAGAGATGTCGTAGGATCAAGTGATCTTGTCCTAGAATGAACCTCCTACCTAACAAAAAATGGCACCATCAACTAAAGCATGTACCACTGCTGCAAGCTCAAGGTCATGAGTCGGATAGTTGAGCTCATAATCCTTGAGTTTGTGAGACTCAAAGGAAAAACACATGGCCATCCTGCATCAAAACTCCTCCTATCCCTACCAATGAAGCATCTATAAAACAAATAAGTCCCTCTGTGGGTCTGACACTGCTAAAATAGGAGCTTATAGTGAGGCACTCCTTCATAGTCTTAAAGGCCTACTCACATTTTTCTGACCAAATAAACTTCTTCCCTTTCTCCAAGGGAAGTGATGGGATGAGAAATGCGTGAGAAGTCCTGAAAAAAATCTCCTGTAGTACCTTAATCCCATAAAGTTGCGTACCTCGGTCACACTAGTTGACATCGGACCAATCAATAATAGCTCTAATCTTGGAAGGATCGAATGCAATACCTTCCCTAGATATGATGTGACCTAGATACTAACCTCTTGTCTAAAAGAATGCACACTTCTCCAGGTTCCCGTAAAGTTGCTTCTCTTGAAGACACTACAAAACCTGATCAAAGGTTCTCCTCATGCTCCTCACGCATGCGTGAGTATATCAATATGTCATCTAGAAATATGAGCATGAAGTGGTCAAGAAATTATTGAATACCCCATTCATCAAACTCATGAATACTTTTGGGGCATTTGTCAAACCAATGGCACCACTGTGAACTCGTAGTGGCCATATCTCATGCGAAAGGTTGTCTTATGAATATCTACCTCCATGATCCTCAGTGATGGTAACTAAACTTAAGATCTATCTTGAAAATATTATGTCCCCTTCATCTGATCAAACAAATCATCAATGCGTGGAAGGGGTAACGATTCTTAATCGTTACTTTGTTCAGTTGTTATAGTCAATACACAATCTCAAGGATTATCCTCCTTCTTCACAAAAAAATCACTGGTGCACCCTAAGGATACACTAGGATAGATTAGGCCCTTCTCAAGAAGGCCTCCAACTACAACTTGAGCTCACAAATCTCAGGGTAGTCATCCTATATGGTGTGTGAGATAGGATCTACTCCAGAACCAAATCTATATGAAAATCTATCTCATGTGGGGGTGGTAGACTAGGTAGCTCACCGGGAAAAACATCTAAAAAATTCCTAAAAATGGGGTGATCATCAAGTGAAGGCCCACTAGTCTCATCCTCTAATATGTCACTAATAGTAATAACATACAACTGACATCCCCGACACGCACACCGCTTTAGTTGCATAGTGGATATGGTGCAAATAGAAATAGGCCTCCTAACTCCAACTATCACCGACTCAACCCCCAAATCATCTGCATAAAGATATAACCTTTTTATAATAATCTACTCTAGCTCTGTGTGTAGATAACCAATCCATACCCAAAATGACTCCATAAGAACCCAAGGAAGGATATGAAGATCCAAGGTCATGGTGAAGGGTCCTAGGTCAACTACACACTCCTTAACTAAGGATTCCACTTTGAGAGCTTGGCTCCAGAAGCCATCTCAACATCCCAACTAAGGCCCTGCCTAACTTACCACCAGCCTACATCACTCTACTAATGATGGAGAAATAAAGGAATCAAAGAACCTGAATCAAACAAGATAGAGGTAGAAATACCACTAATGCTACCTGAAGTCTCAATCACTATGCCTTAGTGCTCTACCTGGTGGTTCTCAACATTGCATAAATCATGTGGCTCTAGCCATGTCACCAACTATAGGCTTTGAAATAGGTCCCTTACCCTTATTATTAGGGTTCATGTGGACACTCTCTCCAATGGTGTCCATGTACACCACATCCATAACAAATACCAAGCTCTCTCTAATGAGAAGCGGCTCCCTATGGAACTCTAGTGGTCTGTGTATAGATCCCGATGATCCTTCCATGGACTGTATGTGCACTATTTGATGAGCTCTAGTTAACTAAGCTCTAGGTTCTCCCTTTGTCCTAATGGGTCCTCTAGGAGGAGGCCCCATACTCTATCCTCTCTATGTATCAAATATCTGTGGAGGTCTAAATGGTGGATGGGTATGTTGTGAGTTTGCTGCTGCTGATGTGGTTTTGTGGTGGCCTAAAAGAAGACTATGTTAAACCATGTGTCTTCCACGAGGAGGAGGACCCCCCTCGACCGACTATCTTTATCTCCTAATATGGCTCCTCACTCTATCTCTAGTCCTATTGTGTCTTCCCCTTGTTCTCCTTTGCAATGTAGGCCTTCTCAATGGCCTCATCTAAGGTCTCATGGAAAATGAATGCACACTACCCCTCCCAAATCTAAGTTTAGGCCCTTGATGAACCTGTGAATCCTAACCTTCTCATCCTACATGTAGTCAACATACTGAAGCAAGTCCAAAAATGAATCTCATACTCAGCCACTATCATAGATGCCTATCGCAGGTCATGAAACTCATCGATCCTCTGTTGAATAAATCAACCTCTAGAAATATATCGGCTATGGAAACAATCCTCAAAGAGCTCTTTCATGTAACAATATCTAAATCTACGTGGAGCTTATACTCTCTCATCCTCCACAAACATTGCTCCATCTCTCTCATAAGATGAATCATGACATGAATCCTTCATGTGTTGTTAGGTACATGGGCACAGCTTGAAGCATCCACTCAAGCTCACTAACCAAGCCTCTTCCTAAATCCTCATGTATCACCAAAGATAATGGGAGAGATGAAGCTTCAAGATCTCACGAATGTGATCTATCGTTGATGTCTGTTTGTCTTCCTTAGGTCTCTCATGATCATCCTCTTGTTTAGGGATCCTAGATCTCTCTTTATGTCTCATGTAGCCCTATCTCCATGTCCTCTCTAGGTGAATTTGGTCTAGTTGACTCCATGGGAGTTTCTCCACTCTATACTCCTCATTGTGTCATGAAGGGATACGAGCCTCTACTGATGGCTCTCTATCATGTTGGCTAGATCATCCCCTACTACTCCACCTCGTATAGTTGCATTGACCTCCTATAAGGTCTGTAGAATTTGTGGTAATATAGTGGCAACTTCCTACTCTGGGGGTGGTATATCTAACTCCATGTGAAAGATCCCTCATCTAGTTCGTGCCTCCTACAAAACCAAGACAAGAGTTAGTTCATCATCATTTAGGTTTTTTTTAGTTTTCTAAGTTTTCTATGTTTTAAAATATCATGCAATGTTGTGTGTTCTAGGTGTAGGTTGTGCTAGGTTAATTGTTTGTGTTTCCATGTGTGCCTAGGGTCCAAGTGTTGAACCCACGGATCTGATACCAAGTGTAATGCCCAAAAATTTCGATGTTCAAAACCACACCAAAATCTATTAATTTATTAGGAAAATTTTGCGAAATTTTTTTTTTTAAAAGGTTACACGGTTATAAATATTAATCGTTAATTAATTATCATTAACAAACTCTACTTATTCATAAATAAATCACAATTAAAATTAATAATTAAATATTATTAAGTTTATTTTCCAAATCCTTTTCAAAATATAAACCCCTTCTAAGGTTCATTTGATTTTATTTAAATGTTGGCAACATTAATAATAATCTTGGTTTACCCATTCAAATTTTCCCTAAAGCTCATGGTTTAATCATTTCCTAAGTCAACTTAAATTTACTTCCCCTATCCATTATTTAGTTATCTAACTATATATTTAAATTCTAAATTATTTAATTCCTTTATACCATTATCTAAATGTCCATGCCCAATATTATTGGATTAATTCCTAACTCAAATCATTAATTTATTTATCAAACTATATTAAAAGTGGTCACATCCTATACTAACCCACTAAAATCCCCTTTCACTTAATACCCATACTATTAATTTAAAACACTCTATCCCATAAAAATCCCATAACTTAAAAAGTTGTAGGATTCATTCTCCACCATTAGATCTAATGAACCCTTAGATCTTAGGTTTGACTAAGGAACCCTAGAAATCCTTATGAGTTTCCTTTTATTCTTTTCTTTCCCTATTCTTATCATTTTCTCTATTTTGTTTTACAGTTAAGGAAGAATGGAGGCCATGGAGCCAAAAGAGATGATGGATGATTTTTCTTGGTTTGGAAGGATATACACACAATTTGGGTGTTTATTTTATTTGCATCCCTCTCCTAGGGTTTTCCAATGAATGTTATTGGTTTTTATATTTTTTTGGAGAAGTTTACCCTATATTAGGGTATAGGCATTTTTTGCCCCATTTTATTTTGGTTCGAAATGAGGTATATACATGGATGAAGGGTTATATATGTGTGTGTGTGTGTGTGTGTGTAGTTCATTTCATGTGTGTGTAATACGTTAAAATAAAACACTAAATATATATATATATATATATATATATATATATATATATATATATATATATATATAATATATATGTATATGTATAGTAAAATATGTGATAATGTTAAAACACAATGCATATACATATTATAGGCCGCGCCATTTAAGTGGATGAGGGTTTACCCCACCCCATATTATATAATATGGGTTGGGGTAAGTGTAAATGGGTTTTTAAATTAAATGGGGGGTCTAGGCCTCCCAAATTAACCCTACCCATTATCTAAAATAATGTTTGGGGTGGAGGTGCCGCCCCCACCCTTTTTATATTTCTTTTAACTAATCAATAGCCATACGATTTAATCCTATATATATAAATAACTTTTATATATATACTTTATTTACATATACATTTTTCCAAACTTTTATATTTACTATTATATAGGTTTAATAACATATATATATATA
This sequence comes from Taxus wallichiana var. yunnanensis, assembly GCA_018340775.1. NCBI lineage: Eukaryota > Viridiplantae > Streptophyta > Pinopsida > Cupressales > Taxaceae > Taxus > Taxus wallichiana. Next base: position 76,828,733 of record CM031237.1, on the reverse strand, counting down.
TATATATATATGTAATGTTATTAAACCTATATATCAACCAAGTATGTTTAGATAAACAACTTATAAGTTTACAAAAAAATTACTTTTTTTAATATTTTGATAACCTGTGAAATATTGGATTACTATTTTTAAATAAATAATTATATTTATATAAGTATATAAATTTATATCAATATATATATATTTTAAATTGTATATTTATATATTTTATATATATTTATATAATATATATATATACTTATATATATATATATATAAGCGTATATTAAAATTTTTTTTAAATAATTTAAATCCAAGTATGTTTAGATAACATTTTTATAAAACTAAAAGTAAGTAAATGTAATAGTTTATAAATATTTAAATATGTGAAATAGTGGGATTACTAGCCTTTTTTCCTTTAAACTAAATGATAAGTAAATGAAATGAACATACTTCTTGGGTTGATAAAGATCATTTAAATGTCTATATTGTCTAGTTTACATTAATGAGAGAAATTATAACAACCATAGTAACATAGTATTATTTTTTAAACTTTCAAGTTTACCTAAAGAGGAAAAAGAAATAAGAAACTCAACCATGGAAACCTTTTTTTAAAATTTTGCATACAAATAGAATATTGAGTCAAAATTTTAAAGAACATCAAAACATATACTCCTTTATAATTCCATTTCAAATAAGATAGTTTCCATTAATAAATCAAATGCACTCTTGATTTAAATTTACAAGTTTGAAGGAGATATAATAACAACTAAGTTGCAACTTCACATGCCTCTTTTCCAAAATATATATTTCTTGGATAATCAATACAAATCATTTTTACATAATACATTTACAAGAAGTTGAAACTTTAAAATGCAAGTTACAAAATCCTTCCACTTAGGTGGAGACAACATGTAAAATTTTACAAAAAGTAGGATTCCTTCTTGTCTTCTACAAAATGCAACTATGTCCAAGGCTTCAACTTGAGCTCCACCATTTTCTTCCACTTCAAACACAACAAGGAAGGGAGTAGGCAACACTCTCCTCCCAACCTATATTCCAATGAGGAGAAGAAGCTCATCCTCCTCATTGGCCCCGAGCCCCAACCATAGAGAAATAAGGAATGATATTCAACCAATGAAACTTTCACAAATGCTTCCACATTACAACACACATGCCAACAATATTTTAACACACATACAAGCACAAAACAACAATATCAATAAAATGCAACTTTTCCAAAACAAGGCTTGAAAATTCTAAGCCAAGGGAGCAAGGAAATATGGGGAAATCACTTATGCCTCCCAATGGGTTAAGTGTCCACCTTAAAAGCCTCCAAAATATTCATCCACACAACAACCAAACTCTTATCCCTCCCTCAAACTCTTATCACTCCCTCATACTCTTATCACTCCCTCAAGTATTTCATACAAAGATAAGTAAGAATCTCTTATCTTAAAAAAAAAAGTGAGACACTCAACCCAAACTCCCTCTAAAATATGCAAATATTCTTATCCCTCCCTCAAAATATCCCCATATTCCTTCTCCTACACCATCCTTAAGGCCATACTACACCAAGTCCCAAACATACACACACAAACATTCATTTTACATACAACACACATATAATAAAATAAAATTGCAAGGTTAAAGTCCCTACCTTGCCATTGCAAGAACCTTTGATCCAAAATCACAACTCTAAGCTCCTTCCAAGCTCAAGCCCAAATCCAAACAAGCTCCAAGACTCCAAGCAAACAATTCAAGCCCAAAATATCCAAAATGCAAGTGCACAACTAAATCAAGTAACCCCAAAATATCAAAATAACTTGTATAAATAGAAAAAGAGGAGAGGAGGGTGAGGTGGCTCCATGTAGGATGCCACATCACTTCTCCTCAACTCCACATCACCAAGTCAAACATCAAAACCAAGGCTAATAAATTGGTGGGTGAGGATATGACAAATTCCTTCCACACACAAACTCTCACTCCATACCTCTAAGGACAAAAATAAAATCTCATGTAAGAAAGTGTAATAAATTTCACCTTTTTACCTTCCAAATCACATAATGGGGTCTAATTTTGACCCCTTATACCATAGGTATAGTTGGTATTTTGAATTTAAGAGGTGTGGGACAAGCTTAACTTGTCCCACAAGCCTCTAAAAATGGCCCCAAAGTCAAATTTCGGGATTTGAGGGATGGGTTGAGTGCACAACATCCAAATTAATTAAAATCCAACTCAAATCAAAATATCACAAGGAAAACCTACCCCAATTAAATGCCCCTTTGTCACATCCCAAATAATTTAATAAACATGATTAATCAACTTAAGTAAGAGCACATTAATCAATAAAAATAAAGTGAAATACACCACAATAATAAATCAAATACTCCACAAATAATTAAAAAGGAAAAAGGGAAAAGCACACATAGCCAATGGTCACATTTTTAGGTCATTCCCCCATGGGGACCTCTTAACAATCTAGCAACACAAAAAATATAAGTGAACATACAGATGCCATGGTGACCTTCATTGCATCCATATGATATTTCACTATGGTTAGTCTGCTAACCCCCTTCTTGTTGTCATGATATAATTCCTCTGGAACCAATCAACAATACCCCTTCGGCCTCAAGGCCACATCAAATACATCAATAAATAAAACACACACATACATATCATCTAACAACATCATACACAAAGATATATCATCATCATTAGAATTAGGGAATTCTATGAATTAATTGAAATCGATGAACATCTCAATTTTTACTAAGTCATCAATAAGATCATGAGGTTAGTCCAACATCAAAATAATCATCAACATCAAAATCTAGAGCGTCAATATATAATGAAACAATACTAGATCATCATCTATCAATGTCTGTTAATCAAAATATGATAATAATGCTCATCTACTAATGTTTGCTAATCAAAATATAACAATAATATCCATATACCAATGTCTGCTAATCAAAATATAACAATAGTGTCAATAAATCTAGTTGAAAATAATAAAAATGATAGCACGATGATGTTGAAGAGGAGTGGACACTACACCCATTGTCACGTTATCTTTAATAGAATAAGATTATATAGCATCAACAGGGAGTTGTTTGGATGAGAAGAGTTTTAAAAGATTTGAGGCGGAAACAAGAGAAAGCTACGCAGATTTTATGTGACAAAACTTAGCAATAAAGTTGTCCTAAAATCATGATTTTCATAAGAGGAGAAAACACATTGATATGAGGTATCATTTCATCAGGGAGTTGGTGAACAAAAAAATCATATTCAATTTTGTAGATCCGAAGATCAATATGCAAACATTTTTACAAAGGCTTTGATAAAATAAGTTTTCAAATATTTAAGAGGTTGTTTGGGAGTTTGTGATCCTACATATGGTAAATCTGAAATACAAACACAACTCCATAATAATGAAATCTACATGTTCAAAATTGAGGGGGAGTGTTGGAAATATGCATGTATGCTACAAATAATTTCTCTCGTAGATTGAGTCTAGTTTAGTTAATTGCATTTTGACTTTTTCATAACAAATCTGTAGCTTATTAGAGTTCTAGTTTGATTAGAGTTCTATTCTTAGGAAATAAACGGATTCAATTAAAGAAATAAAAAATTTGTTCTGCATGTGTTGGAACTAAAAGACTCTAGTTCATATTTGGAAAGCTCTATTTAAGAGCAAAATTCATAGCTAAGTTTAGGAAGTTATTTTATATTTAATAAAAACAATTGTTATTGTTTTGTAGGCACACACAATAGTGTAAATCTGCACAGGAAGATGTAAGAGTGCTGCATGTTAAACATTGTACAATTATATAAAAACACTGAATATAATTATATTGAATTTAGTAATCATTCAAGATATTGTATTCATCTAGAGATAAATTCTTATACAAATGCTTGATCCTATAATCTAGGATTCAAGTCTTATCACTTAGTCTTCCTCATATCTCTCTCCATGAATCTCTCAAGCTTATCCCTAGGATCACTCACACTCCAAAATAGCTACGTGAGTTGTTTATCACAACACACTCACACTAACTATATTATTAATATGAGTTATATAAACTCATTATTAATAATATTACAATATATTAATAATGTTACACAATATATTTGTAACATTCACTCCCCTATTGTTAACATTATTAATTCCCAATATACACTCCCCTAATGTTGACATGGTAAAAAAAACATTCACATGCTTATCTGCAGTATGCTCACCCATGTGGCATGCCCAACTTGGCTCATGACCTTGATCAAAAGAAAGGCTCTCTCCTTCCATGGTTTTAAATAGGTTTACCAAAAACCTTGACGTGACAGAACCATCAACTGTCCACCTCATGTGGTTTTCTAGATATCCCTAAAACCTTTTCAAGATCCATGAACCGACTTAAATTGGCACTTGTAATCTTCTACAATGTTCGACATAAACAAAAAATGTAGGAAATATTTCTCACCCAGGAGCTCACTTATTACAATAGTTGAACATGTATGATTCATCTGTTCTTATTTGCAGAAAGTAAACACACAACTAAAAAAATTAAATGCCACAACACCATTGTATAGCCCCATCACTTGTGGCTGACGAGAGGTCGTTGATTGACCTCCTTCCTCCATTGCCTCCATCCTCCATGAAATGATGTTGCTAACTCAACTTGATTTGGATATGAAGCTCAACATGTATAATGCCCCTCCTTAATTTGAACTCGGATGTCGGATTCCACCGATAGTGCATCCAGTGAAAAGTGAGGCAATTTTTTTACTTTTCAGAATTTTGATGATAACAATAAATGATTACTATACAACTTAGACTATTTTAATAGACACGAAAAGGCACTTTATAATGACAAGGAATTTGATGACACATAACTCTACTCAAGATAACAAACTGATAACATAACGATGACTCACATTTGAAAATAATACTAATGACACCTAATACAAATAACTTAAAAGTAATGAATTTTTTGATATGGATCACACACAACTACGACACTTTAGATAGACTTTATTAAAAACATGAACATAACTCACTCTAATTTTGATGCTTAAACTAAACACAAGACCCGCCTAATCACTAAATTGAGTCTATAGAATTGATTGACTATAGAATTTTACTTTTACACACTTTAGAGAGACTAAATTAAATGAAACATGTGTATTATATAAACGACTATCATCAATTTTAGTGGACCAAAATAACTAAAGACTCCTATAAAACACAATATAAAAAAAAAATCAGACCCATGCAACTTTTACTTCATCTGAGAGATACGAGCCAGCTATTTTGTGAACTAAGTATGCACGAACAACTAGATGGTGATTGGAACTGAACATGGATGTTTGAAAAAAACACATACCATGAAAGTCTTCCATAACACACAATCATCAATTTGAGCAGTTAATTATTTGGAGAATGAGTCATGGTTTGAAAAACTCATCAATGCACACATGGTGACTTGCGTAACGTGGATCTATCGGGTAATGGGAGTCTGGGTTTGAGTCTGACACATTCCCGAAAGGATACAATAAATCCAACTGTTATTGCAGATCAAATCACTCCTTCAAGTGCATTGCTTGAATAGTGACAAGAAAATATCCATTGAGAAGACTAGACATGGTTCGATTTGTAGGTTTATAATTACTTCATGTACTTCGTGACCAAAAAGTGCCTCAATCAATTCATTTGAAGCAGGATAGAGTCGGGTGGTTCTCGTGTAACGTGAATAGATGTTGGATCTACAAAATTTTTGCCACGAATTGGACTGTAAAGAATTATAATAAAAAAGAGAAGATTCTCAGGGAAATGTTACATTAAACAATGAGATAGATCTGCATATGATAGTTTGAGAATTTTTTGACTGAAGAAATCAAGAAAATGGGCATTGATTACTACACTCTGAATTCGATCTCGCTACACAGCTCGAATGGAACACCTCAACAATAAATGTGCTCTCCAAATCTATATCTCAATTGACTCATAACAATAGCTGATAATTCAAGTTTTCATGAGACAGGTAATCAAATTTTCCCCATAGTAATTCTCAGCATTCCATTCCTAACTCCGATACCACTATTAAACACTGCACAATTATATAAAAACACCAAATATAATTATATTGAATTTAGAAATCATTCGGGATATTGTATTCATCTAGAGATAGCTTCTTATACAAATGTTTGATCTTATAATCTAGGAGTCAAGTCTTATCACTTATTCTTCCTCATATCTCTCTCCATGAATCTCTCAAGTTTATCCCTAGGATCACTCACACTCCAAAATAGCTACGTGAGTTGTTTATCACAACACACTCACACTAACTATATTATTAATATGAGTTATATAAACTCATTATTAATAATATTACAATATATTAATAATGTTACAAAATATCTTTGTAACACTGCATGCACATTTGAATATTGTAATGTGAGCCGAAGCTCTAATAGTGATGAATAAATCTGATTATGTACATCAATAATGATTTCGTTGTTTAATCTATTTTTATTTAATTTTATACTAGCAATCGCATGTATACAATGCAATGTGAACGCCAAACGGTATATGTTATTTGATTTAGAGGGATAGTTATTATTTTTGTAGTTGATGTTGATAAGGGGTGTGATTAATTTTGTAAGTGTAGAAATTTACAAAACTTAATTTACTCATTCACAAGGACTTTACATTAGGGAGCAGCCTCTTCATGCTAATCACTCCATTATAGGGGAAAATTGAGTTGCTCTCAGTAAATCACAGTAATAAGCTCACAATATTTCTACATTCAATAGCCTTACATACTTATAGGCAATGAGCTTTCCCATATCCAAAGAATCATGCCTTATCAAAAACCCAACCATCTACCCTATTATCTCTCACACGCTCCTCCAATTTCGATTTGTATTCCCAAATCACTATTTACATATAATCATATTATAATTTTCTCACATTGAAACACTAATTTGTAACAGGTCTTGTTGTCAAGAATGCACATTTAATTGGGTGTACTTTTCCTTGGATTTGGGGATGTGAGCACAACACAAACAAGTAGCATTTCAAATTGTTAAGAAAATATATGTTGACCATAAGTTCTAATTGAAAACGGACCTTAAATACACAACCTCCAAATAACGGTTGGGCTCTAGAATATATATGTTTGTATTGAAACAAAATGTGTGCTTTCCTATTGTAAATTTGTTGAACTCTTTCTAATTTGTTGACCAGAAGCTATTATGTATCCATTTTCTAAAAGAAGAGATGATCACAAATCGGTTATGCAAGAGTTTATGCTTTGTTTACAATTTTTAGCATTGTTGGAACATCTCATTCTAGGGGATTCATTTTTCAGTCAAAGGAAACAACATTTTAGGAAATAGTGAATTATCTTATAATGAGAAAACATTGGAATCAGGTTGTCTGAAATGACTTTGTAGTCGAAAAAATAACAGAACACTTGAAAATGATACAACTAAAAAGACATTACATAGCTGGTAAAAGACTCGGAGAAAATTTGGTTATCAAAAATTCTTAAATCAAAAATAGGAACAACCAGAAGCCAAAAACAATGGTTCGTCTCAAGCTACCAAATTGGGGATAAACACTAAAAACAACTCTGATAAAAGTGTTCCATGAAAAGTCAAGATTATGTACTTTCATCTCCATGAATATAAATTGTTCCAGAAATATTATGATTAGTACCTAAACAAAAAAACCTAGCAACTTGAGGATAAACAAATAAAAAATCTATGATAAAAGTGTTCCCTTGTTACAAAAAAAAATGTATCGAAAGGGCCTTGCAAAGAGTAATCGTGGAAATATCAAGGCTACAGACACACTACAGAAGCTGAGAAATGGAGTTCTCTGCATGAACCAGAACCGACCCTAATACTTTATAAAATTCAAGATCAAAACACTGGAAGTTGTATATGTTGCCAAATCCAGATGATTCAAACACAAGGTCATATTTCCTGTATAATTTGGGGTGGGGTGGAAATTGTGAACCTAAATTCTATAAAATTTAAACAAAATAGTTTCAAGACTTTGCCTGAATTTAACAAGATTTTCTATATGCGTATTACTTGGAAAATTGTGCTTCAACAAACAATGAAAAAAAAAAAGTTCCCTCGCAGCAATCACGTTACCTTGGGAGATTGGGTCGTTGGCTGTAAAAAAAATCTTTGGCGTTGGATGCATGCTTTGAAGAATGAAATTATCGCTGCAAAATTGTTAGAAAAACAAAAAACAAAATTGTTAAAAATATGCAAAAGCTATAAAATAAAATTTAAAAATAGTAAAGCCAAAGCAGCATGCAAAATCAAAAAAACAAAATTGTTAGAAAAGCAAAAAGTAAAATTGTTAAAAATAGCAAAAGCAAAATTGTTAAAAATAGCAAAACCGTCATTTAAGCCATCAAATTTGACACAGTCCCATGAATGTCTACAAAGCCCTTTCCCATAAGTATAACGCCTTCAACGTAAGTATTTTTTTCTTGTTGTTGTTTAAGACTGCAGTTTATCTACGAGCCCATGCGTGATTTATTTAAACCGACCATAAAATGCATGAAACAAATTAAGATGTAAGTAGGAAGGGAAAGTTCATTTCATTTTGCTCTATAACCGGAGTTCCCATTTCCCTCCCACGCGAAAAACTTATGCTGTCATTTAACTAGTAAGTGCACGGAACGTTCGATACTCGCCGTGTCATATGGTTTTAATATTTGAAAATCGTGTTTGGAATTTCTCAAATAAAAACAATATTGGATCTTTGAACCCTTCAAACAAGCAAAGAAAATTCAAAGTGTGAAATCTTGGTAGAATTGTCAATGGAAAGTGAAATCTTGGTTGTATTATATAATGAAAACGAATCTTCATTATATAATAATATTTTCCCATTCAAACAAATCTATAAATAAGGGTTTTCCAAGGCCATTTGGTGTGAATTAGAATTTAACACAGATTAGAATGGGAATGGAAATGGGAATAGGAAGAAACTTTACAACTATTATTTCGATAATTTTGGTGTTCATATTTCTGTGCGACTTTGTTTTACCTGGTAAATTCTTTTGTTTTCTTATTGTAAGAGCTCAAACTGATATGAATGTTAATGACTGATCAGTGTATGGTTTGTGTAGATGGCGGGGAGATGGCTGTAAACAAAAGACACGAGCTATCAGATGTACGAAATGTTTACAACTTTAGATGTCCAATATTATCTGTGAGAGGTGGTTTTTATGTGATCTATTGGTGATGATGATATAGATGATGAAGACGAGCAGCAGGAAAGGAAGAGGAGCCAGGGAAAAATACTAGTGGAAGGAGGACCTGGCGAAAACCAAATGGTGGCCCTCTCCGAGGAGCAGGACCAGCCTTATCAGCCAAGGAAGATATACAATGGGAAGGAGCACCTGGCCCAAATTTCAGGGCTAGCATATCAAATTTGAACATACAAATATTGTTGTAGGTTTGCATCATTCTGTGTTCTAATTTATTTTTAAATTTTGTTGCAGGCTTGCATCATTCTGAAAGTGATGGTCTTCAACCATAGGAGTACGAAATATGTAATAATTAAATTTGTAAATAATTTGTTCAGTTCAATAAACTTATAAGGTTATTGCGGAAGCGTTTTAAATCATGAGGAGCTATATAATTATTGAGTGCGTATATTTATGTAATTAAAAGTAATACAGAACGATTTGTATTTTGTTGGATTATTTAAGAACGAATATTGAATTACACTCCTTTTTATAAATGTGAGGTTCTTAAAATAAATTATAGTAATGAGATGGCAAATTTCTTATCTTTATGTTTCAATCTTAATATTTCTGTCAACATAGGTAAACAAACCTAGATGTAATCAATACTTACTCTATAAAAATTTGCGTATTAAAAATGTAATAGTGGGTTTCTAATGTTCATAAAAGATATTTGAAGAACTAAATTCAAAAGAAAACTTGTGAAGATCTAAATTCACCAAGCACAGTAAAGGAATCCCGTATGCTCCCTCATTTATTAGTGCATATTACTAAATCTACGTTGAGAGTCATGGGCGAAAGAATTGTGTATTGAAATAAAGAAAAACAGATATTTGGAGACAAAAGATTCTATTTGTGAAGAAGTATATAAAAATAAGTGGGATGAATATCCACAAAAATTAAGCTGTGAATTTCCAATGTTTAACTTGTGGATCATTAGCTAAGGTTTAAGTATGTTAGGGATATTAGTAGGATGCAAGTGTGACTACAATTGTTGGAGAAAGCGTTAGTAAACTACGGTCCCAATGAAAATGCTAAGTTCTCAAATTATTTTGATGGGGTATATATTTGCAATACATGTTCCCTATTTGTTGTTAATATTTGAAATCTGTCCATTCGTGAGATTCAACTTAACTACAATGATTGTGCATACTAGTATGGAAACAAATTTTCCTCAGGTTTGTATTCTAACTAGAATGAAGTAGTAAACCTTATCGTAATATTAAATTACAAAACAATTTTAACGAAAAATTTAAATATTTTTTAAGCTTTGAGTAAGAAAATCAATTAAAATTGGAAAAATCAAATAAGTTATCTTTTCTTGAAATGCGGTTGGCACACCATCATTGATACTTCACGATGGAGAATAGATTTAGATTAAAGGTTTGTATTTCCTAAGGAAATAATTAGATTCACACTTGTCAAAATTTTAGTTAATAATTGTTTCCTATAAAGTTAATAAATAAACTATTCTTATAATCTTGTATTTTAAATATTGCATCATGATCATAATAAATCAAAAATTTACAGAAACAATTATATAAATAAAATAAACATATACTATATAAAGTATGATAAATATTGGAGAGAACTAATTTTACAAGGTTCTCAAAATGTAAAAAAATAAAATAAAATTTTATACAAATTTTCTTGCAAGTCCAATTTATCTAGGTCAAGTTGGTGATGTGACTCAAATTTGAACAAAGCATCATTTTTGCAAAGCAATAAAAATCATTATGTAGCTTCCACTTCTTTCCTTCAATTATACTCGCCTTTCTTGGTTACACGGTAACATCATAAAATATACATCAATATTTTCCTAGAAAAAATAAACACCTACCTAATCCAGTAACTACATCGAGAGAATGGGTAACAATACCAAAAACATATGAGTTCATAAATATTCCATATCTTTTTACTAGCAATAATATTATAGTACCTTTTTATGTGTATGCATGGAATTTATGTTACTATATAATAATAATAAAATTGTTCATTTAATATTCGATATTCAATAAATTTTTAATGCTAAGTTTTAAAATTTCTAACAATAAGGAAAATATTGGGATTTAAGCGTCCCCATTATTGGTGCCCTAAAAACTTAGTTTGTCAAGCGCTTAATCCCCACTTGATGGAGATCAAGAATATGTACATGTTGGTTGGTTTTCCTTTAGATAAATGTTTGTAAATATTTTCAATTTTACTGGAAAAATTATAGCAAGCCTGTTTTCCTATTTCACAAGTGGATTTAGAAGAACATATCCATCCAAAAATGGAGATCTATGACTAGTCAGGGATAGTCTTATCCAAGATGATCGTGATATCAAACCTAAATTAACACCAAGAAGGAACAAATTAATTATATTTAGAGATCTTAAATATGATAGAGTGATGTATTATCCCCCTTCATTAGATTCACGTAGTGGTGATTTGATCCCAAAAATGAATATATGAATAGAGTCACCTTTAATGTGTTTTAAGTAATCACTATGAATACTATGATGATGAAGACAATCAAAACAATATGAAACAATTTAGACACCATTCATATGCTCCTGAAATCTATTTTGAAATAAAATATGATTCCAACAATGAAATTATATTTGGATTTGTACAAGAAATTGGAGAAGTAAATGAACCACTCGAGATCAAATCCGTTGACTATTGTGATCCCATGTATGATCATCAAAACATTAGGTCTCGTATGGGAATTGGGAAATACTATGATTACTGACCATATTCCATTGATCGTTTTACATTGATGATTGCTCTCACCATAAAAAACATATGCATAACGTTTTTCCTTTATTGTTTATTCAATTAATCAACCTTTGAAGCGTAAATCCAACCTATTACAGAAATAATGGTTAATTTTAGGGCTAATAGAGAGAAAGAGCAAAAAATATGATTTGATGATTTATTCACAGCATCAAAGATCAGTTTCATACGTGCTCAGAAAACTGTTTGTTTCACCTGCCTCATCAGAAGATGAATAGAAAGAGACAGCAGGTGGACATATCATGTGGAGGATATGAAACATCCCCAAAAGAAATGTATTAATTATTTTCTAACATTCCCTCTTAATACATTGTTTTTACAAATGTACCTGAAACAATTCAAATTTCACCTTGCCAAGAGACTTGGTGAGTATATCTGCAATCTGAGCATTTTCAAGAAGTATTGAGAGTTGGATGTCGTGGTTTAAAACTTGTTCTCGAATGTAGTTACATTCAAACTCGATGTGCTTTGTTCTTTCATGGAAAATTAGATTTTTCACAAGCTTCAATACACCATGATTGTTGTAGTGAATGAAGGGAGGATTTTCTTGATGAATGCCCATATTTTCCAAAATGTGATGTAACCAAATAGCTTCACACACAACTTCTCATGTGGCGTGATACTCTGCCTCAGTGGATGAGAGAGAAAAACAATTTTCTTCTTACTTATCCATGAGATAGGTCCAAACCTAAGATGAAAAATATAACTTTTGAAGTTCATTTATTGTCATCAATGGATCGAAAATAGTCGATTATGTATATCCATGCAAGAAGAACTGATATTTCTTATGATACTCCATACCATAGTCAATCAGTACGTCCTCGGACATATTTCAACACATGCTTTTCTGCTACCCAGGTGACATTTCTTCAACTCCTAACCGAATCGGAAAGATAGCTTACAACAAAGCATAAATCGGTCTAGTATATGTCAAGTAAATGAGACTCCCAACAAGCTATCTGTAGAGAGTACCATCTACTTGAGGTGAATATTTGAACCTAGAAAGTTACATACCTTTTTCCATCGAGTGGACACGGGTTTAAAATCGACATGCCATACATTTCCAAGGGAGTGTCTTGGCGTATTTTATCTTAGAGATGCAAATATAATTCTTCTTCTACCATATCTCCAACCCAAGACAATAGTGAAGTATCCCCAAATATGTCATGTTAAAGGATTTCTTTAAATCATTCTTCACATCTTCGATGAGATTGTCAAAACTCCCTGTGATCACAAGATAATCTACATACAAAACCAAGATGAATATCTCTGCCTATCTTTCTCGATATATAGATTTGATTTAGAGGTGCTATGAGTGAATTCATGCTTTAATAGGTGATCATCTATTTTTATGTACTATGACCTGGGTGCTTGTTTAATCCATAAAGAGACTTAATGAGATGATATAACTTCCGAGGATATGGTTCATGACAAATGATTCTCGTTGGGTCATGTATACTTGTTATTTTAGATCACCATTCAAGAAGAAATTTTTACGTCCATTTGCTGAAGTTTCCAGCCGTTTTTGCTATTAGTACAAAAGAGTACTCTAATGGTTTTGATCTTCATAGTGGGTGTAAAGGTGTCATCATAGTCAATTCCTTCCTATTGAGCATAACCCTTTACAACTAGTCGTGCTTTGTACTTGTCAATAGATCCATTTGCCTTGTATTTTATTTTGAAAATCCACTTGCAGCTAATGAAATTCTTACCTACAGAAAGATCAACAAGCTCCCATGTTCGATATTGTATCAAGGATTCATATTTTACATCCATGGCCTTCTTCCACTCTAGTTGATTGAGTGCATCATGAACTAAATCAGTTCGATGTTATCAACCACTAAACTCATGAGTGTGATATTTACCTCATTTCTCACCTATCTTCTTGTACGAACTCCTGATGAAGTGTTTGGAAGAGAGTTCAAGTGGGAGTCTCTCATGGTGCTTTGGACCCACTTCGAGATGCTTTGACATTGTTGTTGATGTGAAGAATTATTTTCCAAATTCCCAAGATCAACGAACAACTCTCCTTACAGCTCATATTTCTTCTATGAAGAATCCTCATGTTCATCATATGGATGTGTGAGAATTCTATGAGAGGAGTTCAGTGTTGAATCTTCCTTTTGTGAAAATGAGTCAAATGATGACTCGTCACAAACAACATCTCTTCTCTAATATATCTTATTTATCTCAGGATCCATGAGACGATATACTTTTGAGGTTGTACTGTACCCTAAAAATATGAACTGGCGTGTTTTTTGATCAATTGTATTCCTCTTCTTATCTGAAACATGCATATATGCAGCACATTCAAAAACTATCAAATGAGAAATAAAAGGTTTACGATTACTCCATACCTCTTCCAAAGTGTTTTCCTTCAATATTTTTATAGGTGCTTGGTTCATGATATATACAATATTATGTAATGCTTGCGCCTAAAATCTATTCTCCAGCCTCACAGTGGAAAGCATGAAACAATCCATCTCCATGATAGTTTGATTGCGGCGTTATGCAATTACATTCTTTTGGGAGTATAGGGGCATTCATGTGTTGTGTGATGTCGTGCTCCTTGATAATGTCAACCCTAGATCTAAGTGGAGGAAAAGAATGGGCTACCTGATCTACAGGTAAAACAATTATATTATAGAAGTTCTACAAATGTTCAAATGCTTCACTCTTCTTTCGGAGAAATAACACACAAGTCTTGTGGGAATAATCATCAATGAACAACTGGAAATACTTAAACCCCTTAAATGAGGCAGAAAGATCGGTATACATGACCTCAATACGGTTCTTGGCATGGAATGTACTCAACTCGAATGGATCTCGATGTTGTTTTCCCACCAGACATCCAGAAAAGAGATAATGAATGAGAGAGAGGAGGAAGTCCTCATACCATCTCCTTTGAATTGAGATGATAGAGGGAGTCGACAGAAATATGTCCATACCGATAATGCTAGAGTGTAGTGGATTCCACCATGGAGGAAGATAATGCAACTGCAGAGGATGAAACTACATCTAATGTAAATAAACGATCCTTCAAAAAATCTCTAGCAAGTATTGTACCTTTTTAGATATTAGACATGATTTGATGCCATTCTAAACTAGGAACTCCACCTTGAGCTTGTGATTCAACATCTGAGAGACAAATAGGAGATTTGTGGTCAAACCAGGGACATAAAACACCTTCATGAGAGTACATCTTCTCGTCCCGAGAGGAATGGTCACATTTCCTATTCCTTCTGCTACATACTCCTTGTTGTTTGCAATTCAAACCCAATCTCCAGTGGGTTGATCGATTCAATGAATCAAACAACTTTCTATCACCTGTCATATTCTTGTTTCCACATGAATCAATTAACTAAACATTATCTAATGGCTGCGATATTTGGGAGACTAGAACCAAATCATCTTTGTGTGCACTCAATGTGTTGATTCTAGGACATATTCATTTGATTCATCATCTGGATGTGTTATGACATATCCTTTTTTGCTTCTTTTTGTGAGGACGTCACTTGGATTTCTTTGAATCACCTCGGCTAGATGTGTTCTCTTCTCTTAGAATTGCTTTGTGTGTGACCATTATACCAATAGTTCGTAGTATCATGCGTATTCATGGTGTAGATGTGACACCATATATTCTCCTTTTGAGAATTCTAATTATTTTGTGGCTTTTATGGTTGCTTTTGTCAAATGCTTGCTTCTCTTGTTGTCCCTTGTGAGGCTTCTAACTCTTTTTCTTCCTTGAGATCAATGCTTTGTCCTCAAAATCTTCTTGCACTAACTGAATGATTCTTCCTATTGCAAAAAAAATTACCGAGTTCGGCAAAGATCACCTTATTTTGTGTGATGGTCAATGTGGTGATGAATTTCCTGAATTGGGATGGAAGAGCTTGCAACATGAGAGGGACAAACAACTTATCTTCAACCACTTCTATGAGTGCGCTCATCTCTGCTTGTAGTTCCACCACCCAACGTAGGAATTCTTCCACTTTCTCACCTTCTTGCATACTCGGGTATGAAGCTTTAACTAGAGATTCATAATTTTTGCCAAATTCTTTAATTCCTAGAGATCGTAGAAGGAGTATCCCATACCACCTTTGATGTTGTTGCATTACGAATATGTGGTTGCACGTCATCGGATCACTCAAGATAATGGGTCGTTACATCCACAAATTTTCTACAATTTTGTTGTGGATATCTTATTTAAAATTGTGAATCCAATTTTGTGGACTCCACCTACAATTGTTTTGTGGAAACATCAAATGTGACAAAAATTGTGAGAAATCTACAATGAAAATTATTGTGAAAATTACACTATATTATAATTGTGGAATTTGTGACAATTTCAATATTGTAACATTTCTACAATATGACTAATTGCAAACCTTCTTGGCTTGCACAATTAAAAAAAAATCCGATCCACAATTTAAAATTCATAATTGTACATGCACATATTATTATAATAATAATCAATTTAATAAATATGGTTTGATTTAAATTAATTAATATCCTTCTTAATTTAGATGTATTTTTATTGATAAATCTACTACAAGAGAAGATGACTTCCATTTCAGGTGAAGCGTTTAATTTTGAAAATTTCAAATCACTATTTTAAAGCCTCAAAATACTGTGGTTTTTTAATCATATGATTTTAAATAAATATTTTCATTTACCTATTTGAAAATTTCCATGATCGTTTATGGATGGAGGACAGTAAAACAATTAATTTTATTATTTTAAAGCATTAAGGATAATAAAACTATAATAAAATGTTTTATTTTCCAGAAGGAGCAAAATGTTTACTCTACAATCCAATACTAGCATTGCCTTCTCTGATCCAAGCAATTTGTCTCCCATAAATCCAAACAGTTCCTGTCGAATAAATATGTGTACTACAACCTCGAAAGGCACATAAAAATTCATTAAATTGTTTAGAAAATTACTGTATCTACTAGATTACAACCGATCTCTGAAAATACATTAATGATTACAACATGCATCACTAAATATAGAAAAAATTAAATCTAAAAATTTCCATAGCATAGTTTGTCTGCATATTCATGGTCTCCTCCACATACTTAATTTGTCAATATGTCTAAATCAAATTTCAATGAGGCTAATTTAAAACAATATAATTTCTGCTCATATCGTTCAAAGAAATCAGCTTAATCAGTGATCTATAGAAAACAATACCCTTCAAAATACCAAAAATTAATCACCATTTTTTGTTATTTCTTCAAACCATTAAAAAAACCTGCAAGCATATCAAACCATTGAGAGCAATTCGATATCAATGGATATTTATTTTAAAGACTGTAGAAAATCACTTTCATCCCTCATCTTTTTTGGAGGAATGTATTAATAGCAAGGTGAACAAAGTGTATTCAATCCATCCACAATTGATTTGATTGCATGCTTTTATTACGGGTTTAGTTAAATTATCATTCACTTTGAACTCATGAAAAAAGACCTCTAATCATGCGGATTTTATGCATTGAATGAGCATGTGGATGTTAGAGTCACTATAAGTTACCACAGTTAATGCCTAGAAAATAGAATAAAGGTGTGCAAATAATTTATTATTAGATATTCTTGAACAATGCCAAGTGGTAGACGTAATGGGGATAGTTGCATCGTAATATTTAATTTCTTTATTTATGGTTGTGTTATGGGAAAACATCTATTAATAATAAGTAAAATACATGGCTGCTTTTGCTTTCACGGTGGAATCGTAATTAGTAAAAGATTTTTACAAATTATTATTCTAATCAAAATAATTATAATTAAATGAATTTTTGTCACCTAACCTAACATTCAACTAAAATATAAATTTGTAAATTGTTATATTGAAATATTAAAAATATGTGAAAAAGTAGAAAATCTAAAATGTAGAAATATTAAAAAAAAATTACAATTATGGAAAATTGAAGAAAAGAAGACACTAAAAAAATGTGAAAATTTGACAATCGAAAATATTGTGGAAAAATGACGATAAAAAATATTGTGGATACGTTATATATTTTTAAAATTGTGAATAATGAACAATAGTAAAAATCGTAGACTAACTACTAAAGTTCATAAATTGTGAACCATCAATGTTTTAACAAAAGATACATTATGAACAACTAGATTTAGGTATTGTACTCAATATCCCACAAAACATATATTATACATTTTTGTGGATAATACACAATATAAACAATTTTGTAATGGAATTATTTTAATTTTAAAAATTGTTTTAATTTAAATAATAGAGTTAAAAAGTTTGGATTGACTTACATTATACAGTGTAAATTATATTCAACTAGAGATGTGTGTTCATCCACAATAGATATAGTTTACATTTTTGGATTTTGCGAAGCAATATATTTTTAGAAGTTGTGTTCAAACATTAGAAATTGTGTGAAAAATAGATTCATCATTCAATATTTTTGGATTGTTTAAACAATAACTAATTCTTGTTTCAAAAATATAAATGTTTTATAATTATATGGAGAAAATGTGATTTATCCACAATGAAATTTTAAGAATATAGATATTCCACAACTTTAAATTTGATTATTATGAAATTGTAGAATTTTTACATTATACTTTTTAATTCTAACCATTTAATGTTGATAATTCACATTTTTTCACAAAACAATTATTTTGTGGATAACAATGTGGATAAATATCCTTACATCTAGTAGTGGATATGTTCGGTGTGATCAACATCAAGGCTTTTACATCAGCCTTGTTGTACTTCATTCGTTCATCTCGTGTTGGTGGGTCGAGTGAGTGTGCCAGTGACGATCTCCCGATATCTTCAAAGAGGAGAATGGTCTTCATCTTTATCTTCCATGCAGCATAATTTGGCCCTTTCAAGAGTTGGGCATCAGAGAGCAATATTTTTGGAGCAGACATGATCTCAAAAGAAACAAATTTAATTATTATTATTTGTTCAAAGATACAATGTCTTACTAATGAACAAGAGAGCGAAGGTGGGCTCGGTATGCTCGTGCAGTGAGACGTGGATGCTTGTGTGGGCATTCTATTTCACGTTCCTCATCTACCTCACAACATTTTTCGAGCTCCACACAAACCTTCTTGGCTTGACACCGTACATCGAACCAGAACCACTCAAAAATTCCTTGACACACAAGCTCCTCAAATTATAGATTTATTCTGTTATGAAGGGCGTCGAGCAATGCGAAATATAATCTGGTGCTTTGTTTTTACCTCTTAATGGTGATTCACCTTGCGGATTGCTCGCAGTGCTGCTTTCAACATTTGGAATTCGTGACATATGCTTCTCAGGTAACTTCTCTTCTTCGTTTTGTAGCAGTCGGGTTCTCCTTCTGATCACTACGCAACAACAGGACAAAAGATTTCTTCTTCACGTTTTGTCTCCTCCACGCTAATAAAAATATTTCCATGGTGTTGCTGCATACATTTCTAAAAAAATTGCAAAAACAAAACTTTCCACGCAGGAGACAACAAATGAATCTGCGCCAAACTAATCCACACATAACACGCCATGGATAAGAATAGATGCTGGGGTCGCAAGTCTCTTCCATGTAGAAGAAAAACAAACGCTTCAATCCACGTACGTTTCCGCTGAAATCTCAAAGCAGGAGGCCAGAGATTATGCCCACGCAAAAAAATATGAACAGGTCGTTTTGATTTCTAGCCAAACGCCAAAAAAGAACAATAAAATTCTTTGAAAACACTGCCTAGGTCACAGCCACGACTCTGATTCCTCAACGGAGGTCTCCAGATATTTGCACAGCATGAGAAAACGTAATGGGTCTCTAATACCAATAATAGACATAACGAGCAGAAAAGATGATTCAATGATTTATTCACAACATCAAAGATCAGTTTTTACATGCTCAGAAAATGGTTTGTTTCACCTGCCTCATCAGAAGAGGAATAACAAGAGACGGGAGGTGGAAAGCTCACGTGGAGGAGATGAAACGTCCACAAAAACAACGTATTAATTATTTTCTAGCAAGGGTTAGGGTATTTTTATGTCTTAGTTCACTCATTTTTTATATTCAATCCGTGTATATTAATCTCACATGTAATAAAAGGATTATGCTTGGGTTTTGAGTGAGGAATTTTGGGGCTTGGTTGATGAAAATAGTCCGAGGTTTTTGGAGGAATGGAATAGACATTGATATCAAAGGAAATAGATGAATCAAATAGGTGAAATCTATGTAAATTACATTTAATTCCTCTCTCTTGCTGTTTTGTATTTTTTTGTTAGATGTGTCAATTATTTTATTTTCATATAAATTAAGGGAATATAAGATATAAAGGAAGTAAGTTTCTTGTTTAAAATAGTTTGATGTATTTTTACAAGTAAAAAGATTCTTTTTGTTTCAAATAGGTATTTGAATGTTTTCAATTCTATATAAATTAAATATCATAATATAGAAAGAAAGTTAATTTATTAATGAGCGTTATAGTTTTCATACATTGAACTTGTTACTACATACTAAACAGGAAAGCCTTGATGATTTTGGGTAAGTTGGGTGGTTCTAATTTTAAGATAAAAAAATATCTATTAATTATTTTCTATTAGAATACCTAATGATATATTCAAGGGAGGTGCATCAACATATTTCAATAGGTATGTCTGTTATCCAATTTTGCACACTTGGAAAAATTATATAATGAGGAACTATTAGACCACAGGGACTAAGAATTCCTTTGTGAGCATTTCCCAAGAGTCATTTCTGGTTTTCCAGAGTTAATTTTATGTTTGAAGGGTTTTTACGGTTTTCTAGGAGGATTCAAGATCATCTTGAATTATTTTTCCTTTCCCGAGAAATGGTTTGTTGAAGTCAAAAAGTCCTTTCCTTGAGCAAAAAATCGGAGCTCACTAAGTTGGTTTGGAATCTCATGGTTAGGTTAGTTAATGAAAATCAAGAAATTTCCATTAAGAGGTCTAGGTGCTCGATGAAGAAATTTTAAAAGGTGGAAAGGTCAAGAAAAAGTTGAAGGCACCGAAGGAAAGCGAAAAGAGTAGACTTGAGCAAAAATAGCTCACCGAGGTCGATGAAGAAATAACAAGAGATACATCTTTATTGCTCAGTTCGAATCTCTTTAGGAAATGATACATCAAGGAGTTTTCCTAAAAGAGATAGGTCTAGTTAATTAAAATCAATGAATGACATATTATGCCGAGTAACTTGGTGGTCCACTCAATACAATGATGCAAAGGAAATGGTTCGACCGCCAAATGAGTTGCCTGAAGAGCCTTGAGAATGGTGATGATTTAAACGAGCTCATAGTCGAAAATTAGGCAAAATCGAGCCATGGAGCTAATCGAAAGTGGGTGGTGGAGTGAGTTAACTCAAGGGCTCGGCTCTAAAAAGGTCGATAAAGAAATAACAAGAGATGCATATTTATGAGCCGAAGGCGGGAGCTCAAATCTCATTTAGGAAATGACTCATCGATTCAAAGAAAAATTCCGGAGAATAGTGGACGATAATATAGTTCGGGGCAAGATTGAAGTCTATATTTCCTTTTGGACAAACACAACAAGATTAATATCTAGCTCGAGTCTAGGGAAAATAAGCTCAATCGAGCTGTGATGAAAGTCACCGGTGAGTTGACCTATTTCCGAATCACTCGCGGGGTTCATTGTGTATGTGTGTGGAGCAGCCCGAGTGGGGAGTCATGGCTATGTTCTCCCGAGTTCATAGAGGAAATGACAAGGATCTCGGTCATCAGATTGAGGCACTTGGTGAAATGCGATCTCGGAAGAGGTGGAGGTAATGCTTGACCACTCTGGAGCTCATGTTTTTATAAGGAATCACAAGGTAAGAAATGGCCGAGTCCCAATCAAAGGCCATTATACGATCGAACAAAGATTAGTAATGTGGAGCCACTCAATGCGGGGTGGTCATGTCAGTGAGGAGCCTTCAAGTTTATGTGGATAATTTATTATGGTGGTAAATCGTATGGTGTTTAAAGGTCAGAAGGTCGAGTGAATCGATGGAACGAATGAAGACTATAGCGCGAGTTGAGTTAAACACTTGAGCTTACGGTATCAACCGGGTGGCCAAATTAGAAAGATTCGAAGCCAGATGGGAGGGGAGAGCTAAATGTCGAACCTAGTTGGAAGAATACAACCGTTGATGTTTGATCCGATGTTGCAAAGTCATGGGATGGAATCGTCCAACTAGAGTTACCCTTCGCCCGTCCTTCTTTTTGTTGACGGTAGCTCCACCGATGGTGGGTCAAGGTCGAGAAGAAGACAACTCTCCCATTCTGACACCATGTTGTTATATAGAGAGATATTTATCAGTGAATGAATGAAACGATGGCGAGCTCTCCGAGTTTCGAGGGAATGAAATGCTCAATGTCCAAAAATTAGTCCGCGTTTCCAGCTGCCTGTCGAAGGTTGGGTTTCAAGGTCGATTAGAACGACTCTCCATTCTATTTTAGCACGGAATATTTTTATATATAACTGGGAGGTAGTACTCCAAGGTATTGTATGACATTCATGACCTGCACTGAGAGGTCAATGGGGCGTCTGATCCAAATGTGTTTCAGAGAATGTCTGGTAGTTAAAGGATGGGAACCAAGAGTGAATGAATGAACGATGGCGAGCTCGATAGTAGGGAATGAAATGCTCAATGTCCAAGGTCCGTGGTGAGCTAACATAGCTCATTTAGATATGGGAGATTCAAGGATCCATGGCTAGATGGAAGTGTTAAAATGTCAAGCCAACATGAAAATTCCGCGCATGGGAGATTTTTAGGTCTCCATCCGGGAGAGTGGAGATACGGAACCAATTTTCCGGATCGTTACGTGGGCAAAGTGGCTTAGGAAGTCAGTATTTCCCTTTCGGACTTACATGTTATGAACGCCATGTCGATGTTGGAAAAATGGTGGCTGGGTTCCAAGGTCGGAATAGCCAGGGCGGGGATATCGACGAGGCATGATGAGAGTTGGTTTTCGAGTGGCCGAGCCAACATGTTGGGTCCATCGAGGAGTTGTGCCAGTAATCGGATGATGTGATGAAACTCACCGGGTGAGTCATGTCGTGGAAGTTCCACATCTATTTCCGAATCATCGGGTGAGTCATGTGTAATGTGGAGCAGCCAATGCGGACGAGCTTGGCTCCTTGTTTAATACATAGTCGTGCCGAGATGCTTGGGAGAGGAAGCTCGATGTGGAGCTGTATACAAGTCATTCTGATTCGAACGTGTGGGTTTCGGTGTACATAGCAAGGTCGTTTATCTCGGTGAGACGCTCGGTGAAATGTCCACTGAGTGTTAGTTTGAAGCCAAGAAACTCTGCATCAATGTACCCACATGCCTAAGTGGTGTAAGGAAAAGCCCCATCATTCGATGCAAAGATTCAGCGGGTTGTGTTCTCACATTAAAGGCCGAGTTAATGGGTAAGTCGGTGTTTAGGTAGACCCGGTCAAAGTGGGTTGGCATTACATGCATTGAACAGAGATGTTGCAACGTGGAGCTCACTCAATGCGGGGTGGTCATGTTACGAGGAGTTCCAAGTTAATGGGGAATAAGTTATTGGCGGCGATTTGTGAAGGTGTCGGCAAAGGTTGGAGTGTGAAGTGGGGGTTTGAACCACCATATAATGTAAACACGCGAGGCTCGCGCAACACAACCAACTCACCGAGTCAATGGAGCGGATTAACAGGTTAGTCAGTCATTTAAACCCCTTCAAAGCACAAATCAAGACCTCACCAAAGTCAAGTTTTATTTTTATTAAAATATTTTGATAAAATATTATTTTTATTAAAAAATTATTAAAAAATTATTTTTAATTAAATGAGGATAAGTTCAATTTTTTAATTTATTGGGCATGATGGGTAAATGCAATTAATGATGTAATCAATTATGGAGACCAGGTGCCCAAGATTTAGGATTTCTCCTCTCTTCTCTCATAGGTAGATTTTCTATAAATGTAAATGAGGAATTCATTTCAAGGGTTGGACATTTTTAAGTATTCCTCTCTCTTCTGCAAGCTAGTCTATTGTGGATTGTGGGGACTTTCAAGCCTCTTTTCCAATATTGTAATGGAAAAATTTCCTCTTCCTCATGTAATGATGCATTGTGCACGTGATTGAAGTAATAAAATTATGTTCTGTGACTAATTATTGGTCCTTTCATCATTCTGGATACTTTTTGTTCCTTTCTCGTGTATGCAGAGTATCTATGTAGCTTAAAGTTTCGATTACGCGGGTTTTAAGAGTTTTGTGCTTATCTCAGAGTGAAGATTTGTATGTGGTTGAGTTGTGGTTCTTGTTCATCCTTCTCATTTTCATATTCCTTCACTGGAAAACCTAAAGATTGTCTAGAAACAACCCTTTCTTGGTGCATCACCACTTCTAGTATAGGTTTACTTGTTGTAAACCTCTCTCCCTAAACCCCATGAAAATGGTAGCATAGGTTTAGTTAGTTGTTTTATTGCACTAGAAGTAGTGTTATGTTTAGTTTAGGAAGAGGAATTCGGCCTTCTCCGGAGGTTCACCTCGACCCCAAGTCCCATAGCTTGAGAGGTGATCCCATGTTACCCAGATAAACTCCCCCAATTCCCCACTCATCACTTGGCCATTCAATAACTCACAACCTCAAAACTAATTCCACCAAGATTTTCACTAATTTTTATCACTACATAATCTTAGTGCAAAGTGAATTTGGTGATAATATGTCCCATACTAAGAAGGAAAATATAGTGGGATTGTGATAAGTTTTGTGATACACTAAATTAGGTATCTCCACTACCATGTGGTTTGAGAATATCTTATGAGAGTAAAAGTGGGTCCAACAAAAATTATATAGTAGGTATCCCACACATTTCCCTTCACCCATAGGAGAGAAACTCAAAGAGATCTTACTTTTCATGGCTTAGATTTTACACTTAATATCATCTAATTATACATAATGTAGATTAAATTTTCCACTTGACACTCATTTCATCTAGGTGATGTTGTGTCCCAAGCCCACCTAAACATGAAGTTTCTCATATCGTAGAATTCTATTTTTTAATTTTTTCCTCGAACTGCTAAAAATAATTTAGAGTAAATAATCAAATATATTCTTTCATTTTTTCACTACCCATAAATGCCTTATTTTAACTATTCCATATTCTACTATGATGGCATATGGCTTGGGTGAAGTATGAGAAAAGAATAAAACTCTTCCCAAAGGAATAATAACCATCATTTAAGAGATTGATAATAGAAAAATAAAAAAAAAATTCAATAAGTGGGTAATTATTTCCCTACCTTAACAAATAAATAGAATAACCCAAGGGATTGTAAATATTATGGAAAAAACTTAATTCTCAATGCCTACCAAAAATAGTATGATATGTCATTTTTCTGTCATAACTGAAATTCTTATTTCCATCATATGTAAACAAACAACACTAGCTTAAAATTGTTGAAAAAATTAAAGGATGACACCAATATTAAAATATATCTTTAATGTGATTATTTGTATGTACAAAAACAAAGAAAGGATACAAGACACTTCACACAAAGTTAATTTTTCTTATTAAAATATAAAATAACTAACAAAAAGTAAAAAAAGGAGATATATTTATATGATATGATATTTACAATGTTTAAATGCCATGTTTAATATGATGCGGTTTAGTTAAATGTTTTTAAATTATAAAAATAAAATTGGGCGCTTCTTAACTTCACAAATAAATAAATACAACCAATAACTACAAAAAAATTTGCATTGAAAATTAGTTACAAGACCTTAAAATTTGAATTAAACATTAAAATTGTTGTCATGAATTTTTGTAAGCCCAAAAATTTAGAACTTGAGCCATCACAACTAATCCACAAAGTGAAATTTTACTCACTCCAAAACACCCAAACCCCCTTCCCCCACCCCCCCCATCATTTTTTATTCTATTTCATGATCATATTGACATTATAGTACGCCTACCCATATATTTAGTAATAATGTTTAAGTTTTTGGAATGATTACAGTGACAATGTCAATTTTTCATCTAGAAAAGTGTAATAGGAGGATAGTTCTTGAGTTCAAGACCTAGAAAGTCCAATTTTGGTGGATTTCAAGGAAAGTGTGCACCCTTTAATAAGGTCCCAAAATAAGATAATAATAATATAGATTATTTTCACAACTGTATTGGAGAAAATGATATGTTTGAATTGATTTAGCAATATTTAGGGAAAATGTGAGATTTAGGGAAAAAGCAATGTAAGTGGGTTTTTAAGGTGTAAGAAGTGACATCAAAATATGAACCAAAATTCTTTGGGTGATTCTAAGAGATATGTAAGGAGTAATGAGTAAATAAAATAGGAAATATAAATCCTAATTAATTACCTACATGGTGAAAACATAAAATTTTTCACAAGACCTAATTGTTTCTCACAATAGCTCAATCTTTCAAGATGTTGACTGGAGTGCACACACCATGTTGTCCTCCAAAGCGTGTACACCACGTGAAGCAAAAGGAGTCATTTTTAGGAGATTCAGGAAGAATTTAATTCTTACACTTACTAAATTTTTCTTGAAATTGTCTTTGGATTCGAAATAATATAAAATTTCATATAAAAATACCATATGGAGCTTTGGGAATCGTGATCTTTTCCATAAGTTCTCTCTAGTGGCGAAAGACAGGTATATGCTATGGTCATACTTAGCCAAAAACTTTCGAAGGGACACATGTCAACTTATAGCTCCATGGAGAAATTTTGTGTCCCCCTTGTCCATTTACCAAGGGGATATAGGGAGCAAAAAACGTTGCAAGATTCAACCATTCTCATGCCTCCTCTCTGGTCCCACATGTGACTCTCCTTAGCCTTAGCAATGAGAGCTTAATCATGGGATTCGTAAGCCAATTTCCCACCAAGCTTTATAGCAGAAGGATGATGAAAAATGGAACATTATTTCTTAAAGTGAATTTTTGTGTCCCTATTGGAAGTGTCCCTTTAACAAGGGGGAAATCTGTTCTCCATGATCATCATTTTTAGCCTCATATGACCATTTTTCATCCCCTCTGTTGTGCCCATGCAAAGTTTTCTTAATCTCCCTCTCTCGCACCATAAGATGATAAGTGTCAAGATCTGGATCAAAGTGAATTTTATGTACCTCTTGTAAATTTTTCCAAGGGTATATAGGATGTACAAAAAGCACTTCACCTGAGAGCAATATATAAAACCTTAATTTAAACCATGCTCAACTTTCTCTCACCAATAAGCTCGGAAGTCCAGAATTCAGAGTATCGACGTCATGAAGAAAACAAACTAAACTCATTTTCAAGCTATCTCCTTTGAATTTTTAAATGGGTATGCATTTATCCATTAATCCATAATATCCACAATTTGAAAGTCCAGTCATGATGTGCAACCTTTAAACCTAAAAATATTAAAAACATTAGAACACAAAAACCATTCTTCCCAAAATGTTCCAAACCATGCCATGAAATCTCATATGGCCTAAACAAATTGTTTTTCATAACTCATAACTCCTTATGAAAACCGATTCCACCAAGATTTTCACTGATTTTTATCATTCCAGAACCGTTGACATGATCACCATTTCAAAACATTAGATGATGCACTATTTTATACATAAAACCTAAAACCCTTCATCCCAAAAATTTCCTTTTCATTTACAAGAACTTCTAGATCGATTCTCATTTACTTGAAACTTAGAGCATGGGATCCGCTTGCAAGAACCGAAAATATGTCAGAAAGTGTAATCCAAATATGGTGTTTTCATTAAAAATCAATGCCAAAAGAAACATGAATATTTTTTGTCTTCTTTACAAAAATAACATATTTTCTATAATATAAAATTCAAAGAATATTAAACCTCTCAAAATTTCAAGATCAAATCACTCAAAACATTCAAAAATAGTGTAAAACATCGAGCAAAGCAAAATAAACAATTTTTCCTAAATAACAGGTTCAAAAAAAGCAACATGCTAAAAATAGAAACTTCATAAAATGCTAAATAATCCTAAATGGATAGGCATATTTAGTGTTTTAGAGATTCATTTATTTAATAATGACAAAATTTGCACAAAAATCAAAATTTCCCAAAATAATATTGTATTAGTAGTAATTACATGTCATGTGAGATGGGTCTTACATCTCGCCATAAATCCATATGAAATATTTATAAATATTACAGCTCTTGTTTCATTTCATGATCAATAAATTTAGGAGGCTTCCGTCCCTCTTTGGATCCTTACTATTCTATCACAAAACTATATTATTATCACATATCATTTTTGAAATCATCACATGGTTTTAAAGTTTTATTTCATATGAAATATTAAAATATACCCTCAATAAGGATCCTGAAGCATTATTCTGATCACAATTGTGTCAAGGAGAGACATAACATATCGAGGAACAACAGGAAATTTCGGGGCATTGTGCAGTTGGAAAGGAATAAAAGAGAAACAAGAACCTCATTGGAATCAAATTATCAATGGATGTGATCATATTCATAATTAAAATGATGAACTCATCCGATGCTTCGAGCACAAAGGTATGCAAGTTTCGAGGTCAAATCTCATTCAAGTACTCTAAAGTAAAGAAAGGATAAAGAGGTGATCTTCATGTGTGGCATCATGAATGAAAGAACAAGGAATCATCCCAATTTAATTTGATGTCATAGTGTTCTTAAACACTCAATCAAACACCTAGTATCATGATCAATCCATCAAAGGAGGTCATTGTAACTCATCGGGAAAGTTGGAAACATCATGTCTCGAATCCATTATCTTCTCTCTAAAAATAAAATCGAGTGAGCTAGTCAAATCATTTGAGTATTTAATTTGTCCTATGTGAATAATCAAGATCACATCCTTCTCTTTAAGAGAATCCAAGTATTTCTTCCCAATGGCAAGCTTCCCATAATAAACAAGTAGTGGTCCTACATAAAACTTTTGAAGGTGCTCGATGACCGACATCATGTACTCTTGAAGATCCATTCCCATGGATTCAAGAATTGATCGAAAGTGAACAAAGAGAAACATAATAATATTCCATGCATGACCTTGGAGATATCACAAAAACCTTGAGATCCAAGTAGAGAAAAATTGTCTAGAAAACTTCCCACTTCTTCAGTGGTGGCTTAGGAAACCAATAGGTAGAAATTTCTTGGAAAATAATGTAAATCATGTTGAGGATGACTACATCGGACTATAAGTTGACCCACATCTTATTGGATCAATATTGGTATGAGGTCAAATCTCATTTTTTCAAGGAATCCACTTCCCCTCCTCACTCGAAATAAAGAATATAAAAAATAATTGAGCAATAGTAGGAATATTTAAAAACTATTTATGCTTACATTTAATTTTTCTTGATCCTAATCCAATGCCTTCTCTTCCTATGGATGATTTAAAAAAATAGATTTTTTATAAACCTTATATTAAAAAGTAAATTATGTAAACTATGATAAGAAATTGTTGTAATATAGACAAAGGACACAATAAGATAGGTAAGTATGAAACCCTAAGTATAGGAGAGAGAGAGAGAAAAGGACTTATCTAATTAGTTCTATCACTTTAGAACTGATCTAGATTGAAAAACCAATGAACAAAAAGGGAAGACTATTACAACTATGCACAATAAATTTTGTATCTGTTGAATATGCTTGGACTAGGGCGCATGGAACTAGGTTAGGGGTGCCTAGGTAATTGTGTCTGCGTAGGAGATCAAAACCTAATTTTTCTAGTGTCACAAGATGGTCATTGTTGGTCACCTGTATGTTGCACTATGATCTCATAATTCACCTCTAACATGTAAAGAGATGATGACTTGAAAAACCCTCAAACTACATCAAATACCAAAAATAAAATATGCAATATGGGGAGTAAGACTCGACCCCTAGCCGGTCACCCGAATGAGTGAAATTATGATTAATAAATAAACTACATCTCAAAATCCATGTAGTTCTGTGTGTGTGTGTGTGTGTGTGTGTGTGTGTGTGTGTGTGTGAGTGTGTGTGTGTGTGTTATAGAATCATGCCATAAGAAGCCCTTATATAAGCACATGTGATAGTCAGTTGATAGCTAGATGTACTTATGTAAATAGATGTGTGGATGGAAAAATGAAATTATTGTTCCTATGAAGTGTATGCAAAAATGAAATCCTTGTCCCTTATATGAGTATTAGATGGACGCCTTTGATGCTATTAGATGCCTTTGGATGAAACCTTAGGTGATGATAATAGATTATTAGAGCTTGGTATTTATTTTGGTCACAAAGCTTTTATTTATATCATTCCTTGGTTGAATTTCCTAACCGAAAAATAGAATTTTGACCCATAATAAAAATAAGATTCTAAAAGATTAAAGAATCCCAAAAAGAGAAAGTAAGGTTGAAAGAGGTCATGGGTGCTTAGAGGGGATAAGGTTCCCGGGAGCTAGTGTCTCAAGCCATAAAAGATAAAGTAATAAATTTCAGATTTGGTTGTATAGGGCTTTGTAACACCAAATAGAAAAATGAGAAACACAAAAAAATAACAAAAATAGTTGTTAATTAATGTATTTCTCTTTTAGGAATCATATGAATGCAAGTCTCCTTTTATGACTTAGAAATGTACCCAAGTGTGTGATAGATTAACTAAAAATGGCAATATGAGGTAGTGAATATAATCTAGGAGGACATATAAATGTTGTAAGTAAGTGAAATAAATGAGTTTATAACTAAAGCAAATAATTAGACTAATTGAAATAAAACCCTAATGTGCAAGAGAGAAAGTGAGGAAAGTGACTCACTCTGATTTGGCGAAGTGGCGGATTGTGTCACATGACCGACTCTAGAATCCGTAAGGTAAAACTACACGGGAGCCCAAATGAGGATAGATCTAGAATATATATAGGGACTAGAGTGCTCAAGAGGAGGACCGGGGCACCTAGGGCACTATGGTGTGCAAGTTGGGCACCCCGGTATGTGAAAAATCTCTAAAATTGATCTTCATAGGTTCAGAAGATGGTCTGAAATCCTCATTTTGTGTCACATCAAGTTTAATTCTTCAATTAAGATTTCGCTAATAATCCAAGGTGAGTGAAAAACCTACAAAACCCTAAAAGTATCAATCCATAAAAAGAAAATGCATATGAATAGGTCAGAACGACCTCAACTACCACAATGGTGGACTTACTAATTGAGCGCTACACTACATTCCAGACCCAAATGTAGTTCTATGTGTGTGTGTGTGCATGCCCTAGGTTGCTCTTGTGCCAATCACACTTTGTGTAGTATCGAGCTAATTATGTGTAAGAAAATGTAATAAAATGGTGCATGGAATAGAATGAATCCTCCCCTATGTTGTGTGTGATGCAGATGACCCAAGATTTGTCCCTTGTGATGGAGCTATGTGGATGGAATGATCTCCAATGCAATAGATGGATGCAACTCTAGGTGGAGTGATAGTAGTGATATTGTTTGGTCCCTCATTATGGTATCATAACTTTATATTTATAGGGTTATCTTGATCTAATTTCGTAATTAACCCCAAAAAGGCTAACCATAAGAAAATTCAAATGCTAAAACGGTCACAAAGTGCCCAAAAAGTGGCAGGAAAGTGAGAAAAGGATCGGAGTGCCCCGGCTCCCCAAGATTACCCTCGGGCGCCCCAATAAGGCTGAAATGGAGGGTAACAATGAAAATGTATTGTTCCTTTAAGGCCAATAATGATGCTAGAAATAAATTAAATATGTCCAAAGGAAGAGGGTTAATTAGTACTTTCTTCACTCAAGAACCTTCTAAATAGTAGTATGAGACCGGGACTAAAATAACCCAAAGTGCATGATTTTATGAATACATTTTCCCCCACTTTATGTTAGTGAGTGGAAACCTAAATAACATAAAGTAGATATAGATACGTAGCTTAATACCATGTAGATTTATTAATTATACATGCAAAAGAACTAGACAAAGTGTGGAATGACAAAAAGATGATTGAGCATGAAAACTAAGGATGAAAATGAAAAAGTGTTCAAAATGAATCTAGGGTGGAAATGCATGTGTAGTTGTTGATGTGTGTACCGCATGGTTAGTATAAAAGGTGTGTCCCTCGCAAGTGTTATTGTTTTCATCATTGTTGTTGTTGTTTTTCCCCAATTTGACTACTCGCTTTCTCATACACCGACTGCAAGTAAAAATGATCAAGTAGTCAAATATATATGTATGAATGTGTAAAAACGCTATGTAAAAGATGCATGTATATGAAAGTATGTAAATGTAAAGTACACAAATGTAAAATACGTGAAATGAAAAGTGTAAATGGAACATGTGCACCTGATCCATGTCGAGAGAAAGGGTGTAGAAGGATATCCTGTACTCATCGTGGTTTTTGTGATCGATGCCATAGGTCGAAGAAGTATATGGAGGAAATTTTCTGTGTCCTCCAACCTTTAATTGCTTCCCTGAAATTTGTGAAGAGATATTTAAACTACCTTTTTTTTGGGTGATCCAACGCCAACAATAGAAGAATTATAGGGAGGAAATTCTCTATGTCCTCCAACCTTTAACTTCTCCTCCGAATACTAAGGACACCATGTTCTATAAAATCCTTTGTGTATGGATTTATCATACCGATCCTGAAGTCACTCGTTGTATGTAAACCCATAATTCACAAGGTAAAAGTACATTGAATTGAACCTTTGTAAATGCGTTGTGTAGACCGTATAACCCCAAATGATGCCTCCCACTTTAGGGTTGCATGGGATGTCACCGATAGGATAATCTTGTCCCTAAAGAGTACCAAAACCATGAACTTTGTACCCTGTAGGGGGAGGGAATGCCCTTCTAAAAACTAAGGTGCACATAAAGCAAGATGGCTATCCAAACCAAGTATTAGTAGAAACAAACATGCATGTAGAAAATAATGTGTACATTATGCAGACAATGTAAAATCTACCAAGAAAATTAATGTTAAACACGCAATAAGAAAATAAATACGCACTAAGTGGGTCACAAACATGAGACATTTCTCATGATGTTGCAGTAAGACATGCAAGGCCATCATGGACATAAACAACAATAAATTCCACAAAAATATAGGGCAAAGCTCACATACAAGATGAAAACAAGGAAGACAAGTAGAAACAAAAAAAGAAGTAGTCCTAGTAACATGTAATCCTGCAAAACAAGTGTTGCATAGAACACCCGTTAGCATGTTAGGAAATAACCAATATGTCATAATGTGGATAAATAAGTAATGTAAAGTGCTAAGTACATAATGAAACAATAGCATCCGAAAGAGTGAATGTGGATGCCCCCTGTGACCGGTGTAGGAAGGGTAAAAGGTGAGAAACCATGATGCATGTAAAAGACATGTATTTTCGATCACACTAAACAAAGGCATGAATGTGTATGTGTGGATGGTATATGACATATATGAAATCAAGCTAACATGTAGTAAAGTGAGCATCTAAAACAATAGTAAGCAAGAATAAATTCCCCAAGACAATGTAATATGTTTTGAATGGATTGAATGGAATTCAAGATGGAGTGATAGGTGCCGCGTGCCCCCTAGGGAATGTAAATGTATGTAATGAGGTTCATTTTGTTTTTCCCCTCGGAAATCAAGAATAAACCATAAACAAGAGTGCATAATCAGGAAATGGTCACAATGTGTGTGGTATCTAGCGCGTTGTGATGAATAGATGAGTGATGATTTAACCTTAAGCATATATCATTATAAGATGAATGGTAAAGAGTGGTGATGTAACCTAAGGTGTATACCACTACAAGTTGATAGAATGTGTGATGATTTAGCCTATAGCATATGTCACTAGCCTAAGATAGTCACATGATGAAAGGTCATGTGATGAACATGTGGTGAATGAGAGATCCATTTGATTTGTAAACCCTTGGCAGTTGAGTATGGACTAAGGAACTAAAGTGTGTCATAGGGTAATGAGTGCAACGCATAGAAGACAATGTAGTATATGTAGTAATAATAATATGACCATATGAGGAGTAGAATGTGTAAATACGTGGTGTATATAATGTAATCCTAGATGTGTAGAATGTATAAAGTGTAATGTATAGTGTGTAATGTAATATGTGTAGATAGACTAGGAGTGAGATTAAATGATGTTGAGACATATGTATGATGAACACTTACATAGTATGTAGAAAATACATGATATTAAGAAGAGTAGTTTATGATGTAAGGTATGTGACCATGTATAAAATGTGAGGCAATATGTGTAGATAGCCTAATAGTGTATGTAATGCATAGGATGAAAATGATGTTAAATGCGTAGATGATGAAAGTAAGATTAAGACTAGTAGGATGTTGGATGTATGAATGTGTAAATGTCAAAATGTTATGAATAAGTTTAGAATATGTGGTGTATGATGCATAATGTGTGACTAGATGCAGTGTGTAATGCCTAGAGTGTAATGTGTGGGGTTCAAGTGTAGTAATAATCCCTCAACAGTCAAGTGTGAACCGAAGCACAAGAGTGCATCATTTATTAATGGCGATAACAGAATGTGTAATGAAAATCCATATAGTAAAATGTAAATATGATAGAAG
This sequence comes from Taxus wallichiana var. yunnanensis, assembly GCA_018340775.1. Taxonomy (NCBI): domain Eukaryota; kingdom Viridiplantae; phylum Streptophyta; class Pinopsida; order Cupressales; family Taxaceae; genus Taxus; species Taxus wallichiana. Next base: position 76,794,181 of record CM031237.1, on the reverse strand, counting down.
ATAAGATGAGTTGGGGATTTAGTAGATGTTATGCCCCTTAATTATGTAATAGAGAAGGTGAATATGGGCCACTATCAAGGATATCATCATTCTCCGATCGAAACCAACTAGATAAGCATCATAGACCTAATAAACTATCGTTCTCATATAGACCCGAAACCTACATTCTTCATCCGAAATTTAATCGGTGTAAAACATCATGCATGACCATTAAGATAAACTATAGAATGAGGAGAAGTCATTATAAATAGAGATAGATAAGAACCCATTAAATGGAAGAGGGATAACACAACACATTCAGATATGGGTGACATTCTTCATCCATAAATTTAATCAATGCTGGAAGGAACCCACAATAAGATGCATGCCATCGAGATATATTCTGGAAGTATAAATTAGGAGAAGAATCATCCTATAAATAGAGATAATCCCAAGGGCATTACCCAGGAAATGTGAGCCAGTAAAGAGGATGAGCATCTATTTTACCCACATATAGTTAATCCCAAGAACCCATACATATAACTAAGTGTTATTACCACATGGTGGAAAGTCATCAACCCATACACACATTAAGTATCATCCCAAATGAAATACCCGAAATTCATATGAAGCCTATTGTGATGTGAAAATATTGCCATGATAAAGATATCTAACCAATATGAAATCCTAGGGGTGATGTTGTAACATATTACATTAAGTGTCATTCTCCTGGTCCATATGTGTTCCTCCTTGGCATCTAGCCCTAAACTATCACGATTCCATGTCATAAATTAGTATTCCATGTATAGAATTTTAATCCTCCGATTCCTGTATATCTATATAGGAGCCCTGTATGTTCTCGCATGTCTCCATGAAAGGATATATGTGATAAATAATGTGCATGTAAGAGCTCAACCTTATCAGTTTTTCCTCCACTTTCTTTTCCTCTTCCAACTTGCGCTATTTATTTTTTCGAGGGAGAAGATAAATAGTTCATCACACTCTCCTTCCGATTCAAATCCCCTATAAATATCTTCATGTCCACTTTACATTATTTTTTTCGCTAGTGATATGGAGGAATCTTGAATCGATAATTCCTGAATCTTTTGCACCACTAAGGTTTCCTCAAAATAAGAATCATCTACCATCCATATCTAGGAGTAAAATCAAGTGTGTTTTTATCCATAGATGATTCATCAAAAACTTGAATTCTCCATCCATTTGAGATCCTCGATTTGCTTCATTTGTACATGTAATCTTTGGAATCATCGTGAAGTTATATTTACTCGCTAGGCACAATTACCTTTATGTTAATGTAGGTTCAAACTGAAATATTGAAGCTTCCTTCCCGGAGATATACCCCACATGTTGCATCATCAACATTTTCCTCTTCTTCTTCTTCTTCGAGATGAAAATTTTGACTTTTTTGCCCATCTAGGATGAAAATATCATTTCCTCCCAATGTAAATATCCAATAGAATACCAATGTAGTGTTTCCCACCAAGATAGATAAAACATGAACCCATTAAAAATTCTTCAAAATACATTTGTTTAAATTGTATCCACCATTTTTTTCATCAATTTCCCCATTACCATAGAAAATTGCTATATCCATGATGCATAAAAATTAGGGTTTCACAAACTTACTCCTTTGACCAATATTTGACCAGATGTTTCATTAATCATTCAGCCTCAAATCTGAAACCACAAAGAAGTAACCCTACTAAAATTTTGGAATATGTAAAGTAATCAAAGAAAGACAGTCGGTATGGGTTTTATTTAAAAATATAAAAATCTCAATATTATTCAAAATAGATGCAAAAATTTTGAAATTTTTAGCATAGATTTATTAAGGTAATTCAAAAATTTGGAAAAATTTAGAAAATTAATTCTAAATACAGTATGAAGCAAATTTATGTTAAAAATACAATATCCATCATGAAAACATGTGACACAAATTTTGGTGGATAGATTTATGAAACCATTTGCAAAAATGTGTAAAAAAATTGAGAAAAAATCTAGGGTTTCCTTCCCAATAACTAAAATTAGGGTCAACCCAATTGGCATTCGATGATATAAAAAAGAACTTTACATGTAATAATTGAATAATCTTAGAATCAACACAAGATATATGTAATGAGATATCAATACCGAAGAATATAAGGTGCAATGCTCCTTAAGGAAGGATAATCTTAACCTCGAATCCACTTTGAGTGGAATTATTAGAAATGAGGTAATTCATACAAACATTACCCAATTTTCACATCCTTAAATAGATGATTGCTAAATGATAAATAGATGATGCATAATCGGTGAGGACTAACGGGGATTTTGTGCACATTAGTACTATCAACATATATTATATATCATAAATGGAGCACATGGATTGCTTTTCGGCATCAATAGGTTTATATTAGTCTTCATCGGTATTGAAAAGATATAGGATGTGAAAAAGTAAATAGTGAAGAGATTGTATATTTTACCCCCAATATAGTTAAGCCATGAGATGTCAAATTATATACAAAGCCATATGCTGAGTGAGTTATAAATTTGGCGAATATAAGTTACATATCATTAAGGATTCTTCTAGCTAAACTATCAAGTGTATAAATGAAAAGAAACTGAATCAATGAGAATGTATTGCCAAAAGGAATAAAATAATGTGCATGTAAAGATATATCTTAGAAGATGAAATAGGTGTATTTTTAAGTTGCTTTGGTGGAATGATGTCATCCAGCCCTTATAAGGTTTCCTCAGTGGGAGGAGTAGGTTTTAACGATTCATCGAGTAATAGGTGGTGTAATGTATGTGTTAGAGCACTATCAGGTGGATTAAGTACAAGTGAGGTAAAAGTAAATGGAGATGAAATACTACATTAATAGATGTATTTTCCTTAGAGTGATAAAACAGTGAGTATTAATATGTTAGGTGATGTACATACTTGACGATCGAAATCAAAATCAATAGGAATATGTATGAAGTTGGTATGAGACCATTAATAGGTCTATGCATGAATGGATAGGATAATAATATGTTCATATCCATAACATTTGATAAAGAGATGAAATGATAAAAAATTTGGAGGCCTGTTGAAACATGGAGGGCCTTCCTAATTCACCAAAATGATTAACTAAAAATGGAAATAAGAGAATATGGAATAGTTAATATAATCTAGGAGGACATTATAAAATGAGGTTAAGTAAATTTTCAATAAGAGAATGATGTATAAATTAAAATGCAAACAATTAAAATAATTGAAATAAAAGGAGCCATAAAAAAGTTTCAAGTCTTCACAAAAGATATAGTATGTGGTAAATAGTGAAGAGATTGTATGGGACGTGCAAAGGCCTCCATGGAGTTATTTTCATGAAGTGGCGGGATTTTCTAACGTCATCAAGACCGGTGCATTATAGAAATTCTAAAGTAGGAATGGTGTATTTTTAAGTTGTTTAATGATGTCATAGCCCTTAAAGAGGATAGATCTAGACTATATCTAGGTGTAATGGTAGTGCTACATTAAGGAAGTATTTTCCCAGGGGCACACAGGAGGATGCTTAGGTACGTACATGTAAATCAAAATCAATAATCTATGCACCCTTAATAGGTGCATAGGTGAAAAATATTGAGCCATCTAAAACTAATCTTCACGGAGTTCGAAACATGGTTCACCAAAACCTCACTAAAAATGTAAGAGGTAGTTAATCAATCTAGTATAAATGTAGTGCTTTGATTGATGTATAACTCTGAAACAAACAATTAATAATTCAAGGTGAGTGAAAGGAATCCGATAAAAGTGGCAACAAGTATCAATCCCTAAAAAACGGCATCAAATTCCCCAAAGATGAATCTAGGGAATGGAGTCGTTTGGAGGACTCACCTCAAAACATGATGGACTTACGAGTTCGAAAAATGGTGAAAACTACATTCCATGTGTCACATCAAATGTAGTTCTAATCGTGAGTGTGTGTATGCACCCTAAAAATTCAAATTAAAATGAATAGGTGCTCACCTCATCTTCCACAATTATGGACTTACTAAGTCACACATTCCGTGTAGTTCTACATGAGTGTGTGTGATCTAAATATGTGTAATAAAATTATGTAATAAAATGGTGCATGGAATAGAATGAATCCTCCCCCTATGATGTGTGTGATGCAAATGACCCAAACTTTTCCCTTGTGATGGAGCTATGTGGATGGAATGATCTCCAATGCAATAGATGGATGCAACTCTAGGTGGAGTGATAGTAGTGATAGTGCTTGGTCCCTCATTATGGTCTCATAACTTTATATTTATAGGGTTATCTTGATCTAATTTCATATTTTACCCTAAGAAGGCTGACCAGAAGAAAATTCAAATGTTAATAAGGTCACATGGTGCCCAAAAAGTGGTGGGAAAGTGATAAAAGGATCGGGGTGCACTTGGTGGGCCCAGGGTGCCCCGAAGCGCTCCAATAATACCACTGGGTGCCCCACTGAATCCTAAAATGGTGGGAAATGATGAAAAATGACCGGGCATGTGTTTGTTTTATTTCGGGAATGACGTTAGAAATATATAAAATATAACCAAAGGATGGGGTTTGATTAGTAATTTCTTGACTCAAGAACCTTCTAAATAGTACTATGAGATTAGGACTATAATAACCTAAAGTGTGTGATTTTATGACTACGGTGATTTTGTATCTACATTTTCCCCACTTTATGTTGTTGAGTGAATACTAGATAACATAAATTAGATAAGATATGTTTACGTGATAACCATGTAAATTGTGATGGCGATAATGTTCCGAGGATAAAAGTGAATGCGTGAAGTGATAAAAATAAAGCATAGAGGCTAAGAAAGAGGAAGTAGCACTAGGGGTGAAGTGTATTGTGTTTTACCATGTTGTACCTATTGTTGTTCTTGATGTAGGGCTGCATCTTGTTGCATATTAAGGATGGACCTATAAAAGAAGAGTGCAAGAGTAATCAAAGTCATGTATTATGAAAACTTTGTAAAAGTATGTATGTAAAAGTGTAGTAAAATAAAAGTGTGCACCTAATCTTTTAAGAGGGAACATGATAAATAATGTCTTACATTGCTTTAAAGAGTTAGTTTTTAGTAGATCTCATGCCAAGAGTGAGTTTTTGGACCATCTCACGCCACAACAAAAGAGCGTTGGGAAGAGAGGTGTAGTGTTACTCTCCTTCCATGACTTCTTCCTAATTTATACACCACTACATATGATTTTATCCATGTTTAGTTATGAGTTGTACCATATTATTTCTATGTATAAATGGAGAGAGAATGCATTTTTCTTGTAGAGGATTGTTCCTATATTGTGAAAACTATTCTATGAACTGCTAAAAATTGTGATGATATGAGAAAATAAATGTATCTTCCCAGAACATAGGCTCTCGGAGAGGTTAGGATATCTCAGGGCACTAGTGTATATAGATGGGCACTGGTGTTTGTACTAAATCGAGGACCCAAGTCATTCTGGGCAATTTCTATAACTATATTTTTTTATCCCGTGATGGATCAACTATACTATCTAGGTGTACGGGGTGAGTAATTCACCCAATGTATTCCACCTCTCATTTTGGGTGCATGCGAATTCATTTAGAAAATGTGGCCCAAGAGAGGACCTTTTGTGATCTAAGTGTGCACCCTACAAACGGAATGAATGTGTATGGTGGAAACCAAGGCATATGCAAAAAAATATGGCTAGTGACATGTGTTAGTAGAAATATAAGAAAACATGTCATATAAAAATAATGTGACAAGAAAATGTTCATAAAAAGATAGACCAAAAAAAGTGGGTTTTAGACATGGATATCTCTTGCAATGTCACAATAAAATGAGATTGAACCGTCCACAAACATATAGTGTGTATACAAATTTTTTTAATAGCCTATAAATAATAACATACAATAGTTCCTACAAGACAAATGTTGCACAAAGCACCCATTAGCATGTTATAAAGATATAGAGTATGTAAAACATGTATGCATCAATGGAACAAGTAGTGTGCTAGTAAGAATAGGAAGTATTAAGAAATGAAAAAATAACACTTGTGATATGGAAGAGTAGAAAATGTATATTGCCTCGAGCCTCGGTGGGGCTGCTAATAGGTAAAGTTCCAAACATCATTGCTACGTGTAAATATCTTTAGGAATTTAGCATTCACAACTAGAGAACAAGTGAACACACATGCATATATAGAAAATATAATGACATAATGGATATCCATCTAACATAGTAAGAAAATTGTACATGGAAGTATAAGAAAGAAAGAATAAGTGCAACCAATATGCAATATGTTGTGAATGAGTGGAATTAAATCGTATGCAATGTGAATGATAGGAGAAGCATGCCCCAATGGATCTATATGAGTATTATATGAGTTTCATTTATAAAATACCCTTCGAAAGTCAATAATGAACCATAGAACAAGACCGCATCATTGAGAAATGGTTTGAAAATGTTTTCTAGAAGGATGTAACATGAATTACTGAGCATATATTATAGAATAGGATAGAATGATGTGTGATAATGGAGTTCTATAAATATGTATCGTGAAGCATAGAGCATGAAATGTGTAGTGTGTGAGGTTCAGGAAGTAATATGCCCTCAATAGTCAAGTGCGAACCATAGGACAAGAGTGCATCATATGGTAGTATTATGATACCAAGTGTATCAAGTTGTTGATGGTTAGAAATATAAAGTGTGGAACATGGTATAAGAGGATGAATATTAAATCTGTGCTAAGAGGGGGAAGTAAGAAAGATACCCACCAAGTGTATGATGTATAGAATAATAAAGTAACATTATCTAAGAGATCATCATTGTCATGGTCGAACCCAAATGGATAAGCGTAAAAGAAATGATAACTAATAGTAGGGGGTCGATCATGTAAAGAACCAATACAACTTAAATTTTACATGCCCATTGTGTAATATTCATCAGTGAAAGGTGGTAGTAGACAACCATGTGCATACCAACAAGTAAGATTTTGTGTATAGCCAAGAAATGAATAATTGAAAATAGAAACATGGCCGAAAGGCATGGGAAATGTGATATCAATATGATTAGGATCCAAATTTCCAAGCCAAGACTACCCAAGTGTAAGTGGAGAAGTGCGTACAAATAATAAAAATATATGGAAGACATGGAGGCCATAAGAATCATTAATGTGAACATATCCATAATAGAGGTGAGAAGAATGGGGTTGAAGGAGGACATCAACAAGTATGAATCCTGGATGAGATAAACCATCATGCATGCAAATAATATCAAATTGGTAGGATCAAATGGAATATTAAAAATGTGGGAAAATTTAAATGCCATGAGCCAAAAAGCACTCTCATCTTCTCTGTAACCCCAAAATTCACAATAATTTCTAGATAACGGGTGGTTGTACTACATAAATCGATTCTAGGGTTTAAATGATTTGATGGTTAAATAATTTGCAAATAAATTCAAAGATGGATAAGCTAAAGTAAATGGATTAATAGTAATAATTAGTGATGATATTTTGGCCAAGGTAATTGGACTTCCTACACAAAGTGAACCGTTCCCTCAAAAACAAAATCTAGAAGTAGTTAGAAGGTAACTTGCCGATGAAGATGATGTATTTGTCATGATAGAAAAATTACACACAGGAATTCTCTTAAACCTTTTTGGTCTGAAGTTGCAAATTATATTATCAAGTACTTTACATGTTAAGGTAGATACTCTAGGCTAAATACAATTCACTTTAAATTACTCAATCACTTGAAGAATAATATATAAGTGAATATTCCTAAATTCTTACATGAGACACTAAATAAAATGAGTATGTAGGAACAAAAATATCAATCTACATTATCACACCACTGTCTCATAACCATGGTAATAAATCATACCCTATAGAGGGATCACCCTGAGATAAAGTGGGAGGATTTTTCAAGATCCAGGGATATAAGTGAGTTGTTAAGAAATAGGAAAAAGAAGAGAAAAAGTACCAAAATCACCTCGTAGAGTATCATAGAGGATTCCTATCAAGCTTCAAACATGATAAACCACCCGTAGAGAACCATTCCTCTAAAAATATACCACCTAATGAAGAGAACCTCATTCCACGTATCCCCCCGAAAGGATCTTCATTTCTGAAACCCTACTTTAATTTTCCTGTAAGTTTCTACTCCTAAATCATCCACCTAAATGGGTAAGAGGAAATATTCCAATCCCACTCCTAAATCTTCCAAGTATACTCTTACATCTTCCAAATCCACTCCTATACCACCTAGGTGGTCTAATAGACTAAAAACTAAAAGTCAAAGAACCTCCATGACAAAAACAACCACGACCATATCACTTGACAGTGATATGGAAGCTTCAAAGGAGAATATTGTGGCCACACAAATGGGTATAGAGAAGGGAGATATTGATGTTACATTTCTTGAGTAAAAATGCCCTAGGGATTACATGGAAGTTATGGAATAAGAAAATAAAGAAGAAGGTGATAGATAAATTGTACCTATGGATTACATGGAGGAACAGGCAGAGGAAGTTCATGTTGGGGTAAGTCATGACAGCATGGAGGAGAAGAAGATGAAAAGGGAACTGGGAAACAATTCCTATAGCCAAGTGTTATGAGGAGATTATATCAAAAGGAAATGACCAAAAAGTATTGGAAACACAAGATAACAAAGGAGAAAATGGTGAATATATGCCCCATGTTGTTGAAAAATTTATTAAACACCTTGTCCATGGAATTGTGAAGGAGCTTATATCTAAGGATACTAGACAATATAAGAGCATGTTCCTTTAGTTACTGATGGAATAATTGAGATAGCTAAGGGTTTAATACCACCATATACACCACATGCTAACCTGCAACAAGTAGATGTCACCCCCTACATCAAAAAAATTTCATCAAAGAAGTTATAAACTAGCCTTCCAAATCAATTTTTAGGGAGACGAAACATAAAAACACTACTAGATTACTGGGTAGAACAATTTGAAACCTATGTCAATAGGTTAAAAGGAAATTATGAAAGATAAAAATAATAACTCATCTTTCAGCATCATAAGGAAATTGAAGCAAAGGATAAATAAATTGCATGGTTTAAGAAAAATCAAGAGGAGACAGCTTAAGGTGGCTCACGAAATATTTATACATAGGCATCCTTCAAATGTATATGTTATTTTCCTAAAATAAAATATGTAGCAACTTCAACTTACATGTATCAACTATGATATTCCATGTGATATTGGTGGATCTAGTAATTTCTATAAATTATATTTGAATAATGCTTATGAAATTAAGTTCCTTTTATGTGAGCTATACATGTATAATATGCCCTTGAATATGATAGGGATTTGATTTCAATCCTCTACATTGGTGATGTCCTAGTCAAAGCATTTATTTCTTACTTTATGAAGGAATTGGACAATAAGAAGCAGATGGAAGACTATGGGAAATTACAGAAATTTCAGCCCTTGATGGTCATGGCAGAGGCTTAAAAAAAAAGGGGATTTATAGAAGACTATGGAAAGTATATGGAAACCAGGAAAATTAGAAAGAGGTTATAAAATATGAAAAAATATGCATATGAGAAAGTAAGGAAAATGATTAAACACAGTGGAAGGGAAATAGTAAAATTATGTCAAATGCGTTGGAATGAAATGATCCCTGAAATGCAAAAGAAGGAGATACAGTCCTATCATAATATCATACCAACTATAAGAAGGTTACATTTTTACATTGATATTTTTTAAAAGTATGCAAAAATTTGGTTTCCAATTGGTTATCACCCACCAATATTCCACTTCCCTATACCACATTGGTCTAGTGATAAACCATTGGATGAGATGATACAAGACAACATTTTTGACATATTCAATTTTAACAGAGCATACTTCTTCATAGATCCAACAATGATAGACATTCCAATAGGCTTCAGGTATTTTTAACACCATTTAGGAGGAACCTAAAGCAAGGTGAGGAACCCAATAAACCTTAATGAGGAAATTCAAGAAGTTAAGTCTGGGGGTGTGATGAGTTGTTTAATTCCATTTTTAAATAAACCATCTTCTATAATTTTTTGAGCCATCTATAGTACTTTACACTTGTAATCCCATCTGCTATGACATTTCATTATAACTCCTAAACTTATAGCATGCATATTAATGAATATAGTTATTACTAGTTGAATTTATTTTGTGGTATTGTGAGTATGCATTTATTATCTTGATTACAATAATATGTTTGATTGATGATGAATATGATCCCTCTTATTGTAGGCAACTTGTTATACAAAATAACTCACATATAGCCAAAGGATGCATGTGAATCCAAAAGGAATCATCTCTAGCTAAGGGATCATCTAATAAATTACATGCAACCAAAGGACTTGTCTCGTGTTAGAGTAGGTATTTACCTTAGCTCATGTTCACCTAGGTACATTATTTACCTTTATTGTATTTATCCTCACCCACTTATGTGTGTGGATATTTCTTTTTATTTATTTAGATATTAGGAGATATTATCTAGTTGTTAGGTATAGTTCTTTCCTTGATCTATGGTATTGACTAGTTCTTTCCTAGATCTATGGTATTGACTAGATCCTTGATGTTTAGTTCTCTCATAAATCTATGGACTTGACTAGTTCTTTGATGACTAGTTCTTTCCATGATTTATGGCTTGATCTACGACCTTGACTGGTTCTTAGATTGTTATTCCTTGCCTATATAAGCAAGGCCCATTCTCATTGTATTTCATTGAGTTCCATAATAATATATGATATTGCTGCTCATTTGTTTGCAAAGGTTTATGTAAAGTCATTCCGCGAATTGCTTTCATTGTATTGATCCATCATGATGTTTGATTAGCATCTCGTGTTCTTGGCTCGCACGATCCGGTTATCGTTCCTTTTAGTTTTTGCAAGCAAAGCGTCTCGTAACCAAAGGAATTCACACACATTAAATAAATTATATATCCTTAGAATATCATGGAAAATATACACAACACTTGATTTTTCACATGTCGATGGAATAATAAGTTACAATTAAAAATGATAACTAAGAGATGACTCATCTCTAACATCCGACTATGCGTTACATCTTAATAATGAACTAACTAATAAAATTCATGATTTGGGAACTAATTGATCGAAATATAGGTTACTTAAGTTATGTGATTTACATCTAAGCACAAGTTGATTTATTTTGTTGCATACATCGGGGTCTCTAGATTATGTGTTTGAGATCTTTTACTTGATTTATTTGAACTCCTAGTCGAACTCTATTTCTTCACGCTCTGTTGTAATGAAAATTATAAAAAGGAAAAGGTGAATGCTTTGAGAGATATAGAAACAAAGACAGAATATAGATATGAAATAAGGTTAGAGACTAGAGAATACATTGATACAATTGTTTCTATATTCCCAATTGTAATCTTCATGTCAATGCAATAAAAATTCAGATTTTTTTTTCAATAGTTGTAGTCATAGGCCTTAGGATGGATTAGCACCCAAGGCATGGCCCATTGTGGTTTTCTATCCCCTCCATAGTTTTTTTATTTGTTTTATTACATAATTAGATTAAAAAAACTCATTCCTTTATCTGCATTCTTATTTTATGTGCTTTACTTTTTATAGTGATTTACTTCAGTATAAATTAGTTTATTTCAAGGATTGTTATTTATAGAATTGTGGTGACAAAAATTATCTTCCTACCTCTTAAATAGCTATAATCAGTGCATACAACACTTGACATTATTGAAATTATATATCCATTGGTTTTATAATCAAATCATTCTAGATTAATGAACAACATACTAATTGTTGCAAGCTAAGTTTTCACCACCATTTTTGGCATTGTTTCCTAGGATAGTGGCATACTACCAAGTCATAAGTTTTTTGAGATTTTTTCCATTTCTTAGAAGCGCTTTAGGTTTTAGGAAATTCACCTCCATACCCCCAACTAATGTATTTTGAGTGAGTTGAACTAGTTGATGCATGCACTTTCAAAGGGATGCTTATGGTAGATTTTTACCTAATACACAAGTAGCACAAGTTTCCATATCAGATTCTAAAGAATATATATCTTCCTCTTCACAAGGTTTGATAGTAGAATAATATCCTCCAAGTGAAATTTTTGAAGTCATGCTTTGTTTAGCAGACAAATATGGAGGAAAAATTAGACAAAAATTATCGAAATGGGATAACTAATTTTGAGTTTCCCATTACAAACAATGATGAAGGTGTTGTTATGAAGAATATATTTTCCTTAGCCTTCGCTAACTTTCATGGATCCATAATCAAGACCCAATACACTTTTTGTTTGAGTTTGATGTTTTATACATGACCTATGATTATACCACAGACGCACACATAATTGAAGCTATTTCACCTACACTCAAGGATGCATCCTTGAGATGATTCATGGGTGTTGAGAAGATAGAATATTGTTCTAAGGAGAATACACACAAAATATGTGTGCGTGGGAACAAAGCAAATTTGAAGTCACGAAAGGATAGGAAAGGAAACGTGCGCCAAGATATAGTGTGGCTCAGACTTAACCATTTTTATGGATACAAGATATTTCTATAGATAGCATGCGGAGCACACATAGAGATGAAGACTTGTACGGCATGCAATGGCATTTTGGGAACGAGTGGCTAATGAGCACCATGCATGAGTTTAAGTTAATAATAGTATTTATTCTTAGAGTTAACTATAATTATCTCTTATTAGTGCACTTGCATGTCATTGTATAGGCACATGGATATTATCAACATGTGACCTATTTTGAGAGGTGAATAGGTGGTGAAGGGAAATCCCCCACCCCTATATATATATGTATTGAACTATGTAGTTTAAAAAGAGGAAGAGAGACCGAATTATTGTAGAGTTATGTCATGGATGTAATGCTCATGAATTATGGGTATACTTATAATGTAACAAGCTGATATGGTTTACAATGTTTAATGCAATGAGGTATATTGGCTAGATAATGGTGTTATACATAACTCAATCGATTCTTTATGGTTACTCTTATCATAGTTATTATTTAATTCATGATTCTCTAAGATCTAGATCTAGACTATGCACTATGGTATGTTTATGTTTATGGATCTGAATATGTTTTATCATCATCACACTAACATCCTACACAAGAAACTCTAAAGAGGGACCTTGCACCTTTGCGCACACTTCGGTGAGTTCACGCTCATGTTGGGTGATTTGTCGGCATGACGTCTAGGTTTTATATAGTTGATTCTAGGTTGCATCATTGGTTCCATTTCTAGGACCTCTTTCTCACTTGTTTTAAAGACATTTCATGATAAAGACGTATCATTTGACCCTAGAAAGTGTTGAGGAGTGGATAAGAGATCTAGAAGAAGAATATGCATAGAGGTTCAACACTAGATCTGAGTTTGATGCATGCACATGGGTGGAGTAGAACTTGTATGAATTTTTTTATGAGTGTTTCTTTGTTATCTTTCCAATATAATTGTATGAGTGGTTAGTTGCTTATGCATCTAAAAGGAATTTGAGGTATCACACACTTGTTTGGATGCAGGAAGAATTTTAGAACTCTATGATCATGATCTAATTTGGAAGTACATTGTGGATACTTGGTTTCATGGTGTTTGAACATATATATTTTGGAGTACTCAATTTCTACTTATTCTTTCTCATAGGTAGCTGATTTCTAGTTTTTATGTTATCCTAGGGGAAGCTATCTACAAGGCATTCCACTGGTGATCAAAATATTGATGGTAACCCTGAACTTGGAAGAAAATCATGGCTAGCTAAATCCTACCATGCGTGGGGGTAGGAGCATGTTTGGTGAAGGATAGTGGACCTAGCGATAGAGAGGAAAAGGGAAGAAAGGTGGCTTAAGTATAATGAGGTGCATGAGAGGGAGATAGAGAAGCATCGTGATATTGCAGAGTGGATGGCATTGAGGAGAGAGATGGCTCGTGAAGGGTTTGGGGATCACACATAAGACATGGAGCCAGAGCATCTAAACTCCCCATTTGGGAAACCATGACACAAAACCCTCATTGGCCTCATATGAGATCATGCCGGAAGAAACGACATGGGCCCGGGCATTAGATGCACATCAAAATCTACCTGGAAACCTAGCCCTTGCACTTGGTTTTCTAGTATCTAGTACAACCAGTAGTAGTGAGTAAGCTAGTTTAGGCAGTAGAAGAACATGGGTAAATCAAATAGCAAATACATCTATGGCCGGTGAAATGTATTCTTTATTTTTTGGAGGTACATTTTAGGCATCATCAACATAGAAATCGAGCCCGTATAATTTTGGACTCACTTCTTGGAGTAGTACCACCTCGTAGAACCGTAGGAGTTTAGTTTAGTACCACTTGTTGGGAATAAGGGAAATACATCTTTTGGTCCACTTCTAGCTACAGACATGAGGATCGGGGGTTATAGGTGGCTATGGTTCTAGTGGATCTGGTGGGTCTCGAGGAAGAGGTAACACAAGAGGTTTTGGATCAGTGGGAAGGGTCATCATCAACCCTGAATATTTACATAGAGATGTATCTTCATCTTCCAAAGTATAAGGGAATAGAAGATGTTGTTGAGCACGTGCAAATGTGTGAGATACTATGGTGTGAAAAAGGAATCACAAATTTAAAGTGCAAGGAAATCACTTTGTAACTACATTATAGGAATGCACCCACATTTGGTACAAGAAGTAAGACCTGATCAAACTTTTGTAGATTTTGCATCGTTACGGGCTGCTTTCCTTAAGGAGTTTTATATCCCTGAGTTTGAGTAGAATAGTATAAGCATGCTCAAATATATTAAGAAGGTAACTACTGAGATTGTTTGGGAATATGATGCCCTTTTTAAAATACTCTTGTTTAAACTTTCATATGATATTCATGTAAGCCAACATGCACAATGGTTCATTGTGGTCTTGATCACACCTTTTAGTATGGTGTTGTCACATAAGACATATATGGATCCACCCAAAGCACTTAAAGTAGCTTTGCATGCTGAGGTAGTCAAAGTATAAACACTGGAGTGAGCCCATTCTTGAAGCACATATGTAGCTATGGCAAAGAAATATGAGAAATTGTCGGCCAATTCAGCACATAAGACGTGCACTAGGATTTGGTGTATAGATTGTGAAGTGGAAGGGCACACTAAGGATATTTTTCCCTTCAGTTTAGTACATTCATTATTTCTAGACTATGAGATATGTCATTTAGACCATGATGTAATCCACTTCCCATTATTACAACGTGTGATAAGAAAGAATGTATCTTTCTATTGTAAGATTTTTCGGTCCATGACTCACGATATAGAAGATCTGTAGGTTTATTGGTCAGATCCATGATGCTATTGATATTGGTGTATGATAGACAGAGTATCAGATAACTATAAAAATAAAAGTGAGCACCATGATCATGATCAAACTCAAGGGTGCTATGATCGGAGTGAAGGGTGCTTTAAAGGAAATTGTGGCAGAGGTCGAGGATATCATGGTGGATTCGGGGCCTGAGGTCATGGAATTGGGTGAGGAAATTTTCCTCATGGAATGTGTTTTACATGTGGATATCCCGACCACTACAGGTGTGAATTCCCTTAGAACATTACTTGTTCATTTTGTGGAAAGAATCATAACTATGAGGAATTCCTGAACTTATATGGGTATTTTAGAAAGTAGCATAAATAGAGAGCAAGGGTGCAGGGATGGTTAGAATACAACGCACCATGGAAATTCAAAGTGATGCTAAAGTTGGCATCGGAGTCCGAGGTAGTACTGTGAATATTACTACATGCACTAAAAGTTGCGCACGTGCCAGAGAGACATTACAACATAATCCTACGATGAATACTAAGGAGGAGGTTTTACATGCAAGTTATTCGATCCTACACATCAAAAGGAGGTTTATCAGGAAACCATGGAGGTACTCATTAATCTTCAGGGTGAAATATAATGTTTAAAGGAATAGTCACGAAATTTGGAACAAAAGAAGGCAGCAGAGATGGTCCAGTCGATGATGATTTAAAAGAGGTATGCAAGATGCTACGCCATGAGAATATTATTCCATTACTAGGGAATTGGTTAAAGGGAAACACTCCACACATAGGTATTAAGAATGGATGAAAGATCCTACATGCTAATCTTCCCCCTCATAGATTGGATTATGAAAAGGAGATAACTCTAAATGTTGTTGTGGATGGGTAGATTTCTAGCAATATATTAATTGACATAGGAGCGGAAGTGAATGTGCTTACTTTAGATGCATGGGTACAGATGGGTAGACCTCCATTACAACCATCCTCTATGTATTTTTATGGCTAATTGAACTAAGGACACTCTAATAGGAGTTTTAAAGGATGCATCCATTACTAGACAAGGGGCCAAGTTCATTGGGGAATTTGAGGTTTTATCACTTGCAGAAGAAGAAAACATCCTAGATATACTTGGGTGCCCTTGGTGTTATTCAAATAATTTTGATCTATGGTTCAACAAGGGGTATATAATTTTTGATAACAAGAAAGAATGAGTCATTATCCCTTTAAAAGATGGGAAATATGCACCTTATGTTGAAAATTTGAGTGAGAAAGACCTGAACATAACTTATGTGTGTGTGCGCCATAAGAGATATGGAAGTACTTGAGCCATCTAAGAAAGGAATCCTCCAATGGGAAGATGCACACTATATTAGTGATACTACAAGTATTACTTGTGATAATTGGGCACATTGAACTGATGAGATGGTTAGGGCGAAGTAAGAATCACATTTTTCATGGAGAAGCAAATATCATTATATTAGGAAGATAGGTAATAACTTTGTACCTCTGTATACTAGAGAAGGAGATCCTACGGTATTCTGCGCGCCATGGAGGAGCAATAGAAAAATCAAGTGCAAATAAGAAATATGTTAGTATACACCTTGCGTAGGTTGGAATCGTGTTAGTGGATGGTTCACAAGGATAATCTCATAGAATGGAATGAATTCAAAATTGTTGAAACAACATGATTTTTCAGGAGCAATACGCCCACACAGTCTATATATATAATGGTAATCAACTTGTTCAAAACCATGTTCAGTAGTATGAGAGACTTTGTATAGAGGGGCAGGAAGCTTTACCACCTTCACTATGGGTGCACAAAATTTATTTCACTTTGCAGGCTACGCACATGTTTTGTATGTTTATTTTTAACTACACAGGAGACTAGAAATTGGTAGGATTTGATTGCAGGAATGACCTAAAATTTTGACTACTTCTCTACTAAACCTCCGGTAAGAGAGGCATTACGGGTTATGGAGTGGTTAACGATGGGAGACAGTGGAAAGGATGAAGTACTCATTGAGGAGATATTTGGTGAGGAAGAACCAAGAGTGCAATTTGATGAAGTAGATGAGACTGATGTCGAGCTACTTAAGCGCACTTTATTTCAAAAGGAGAAATAAAAGAGGGTCTACATAGTGGATGATGAAGAAGTAATAGTATTTGAGATATATCATTCAATGAGTACGTGTGAAGTGTTAGACATTGTGGATAAAAATTGGTGCACCTATCATGAACCTATGAAGACCAAGAAAGTGAACATTGGCATGGATGTTGAACCTAAGGAGACCATCATTGGAGATTATTGGTCAGATTATGAAGTGGAAAAGATAATTGAATTACTATGTGATTTCAAGGACTTGTTCCATAAGGGCTATCATGATTTAAAAGGAGTGCATGAGTCATTGGGCAAGATGAATATTAAGTTGAAGGAAGGTGTGCGCGCAGTCAAGAAGAGACCTTACAGATGAACCCTAACCAGGTGTAAAATTTAAGGAAGAAATTGACAAAATGTTGAAATCTGGAATAATTAATCCCCTAGAGGAATCAAAGTGGGTTTACCCCATGGTAATCAAGTATAAAGAAAGATGAAAATATTAGGATTTGTGTGGATTATAGGGAGATGAATGATGCATGTGTGACTTATCCTTTTCCTACACCTTTCATAGAGGAAATATAAGAAGGTGTTGCAAGGCACGATATTTACTCTTTTATAGATGGATTCTTTGGGTATCATCAGTCAAAATTGCATAGGAGGATCAAGAGAAAATCAATTTAACCACCGAATGGGGAAGTTTGCATATACTATGATTCCCTTTGGTTTGACAAACACGTCTGCTGTATTTTTGCACATAGTTGTTCAAGCATTCAAGGATTTTATTCACAAATTCTTGCAGTTTACTTCGATGATTGGAAATTATTTGGGCTTATTAAGGATCATTGACAACTTACACTTAATGTTTTAAAAATGTAGATAGTTAAGAATCTCTTTAAACATCAAGAAGTGTGTGTTTGCTACACCTTTTGGGACTCTTCTAGGGCATATAATCTACAAGGAAGGTTTGCTATTGGATCCAAATAAGGTTATAGTTATCGTAGGCCTAGAGGAGCCTACTAGTTAGAGTGAGGTGCATGGATTCTTGGGCCACACAGGGTATTACATAAAATTTATCAAAGGATATGAAAATATTTCCATGCCCTTGGATGAGTTACTAAAAGGAAAAGGGACATTCTATTGGGGAAAACTATAAAGAACGCAGCATTTGTATTGAAGGAGAGACTTACTACAATGTTTATTTTTTTTATTTTCCCTCATGGAACCAACCATTTTGCGTACATGTGGATGCCTCTTCCACAACCATCGGCGCAGTTGTTAGCTCATCCTAGAGAGGTTATTATAGATAATCCTATATGTTTTTCTAGTAGAAAATTGACACCTACAGAGTGCGAGGCCTTTTCGATGATCTAAGCACTACATAAGTTCAAAAGTACTTTCTAGAAACACCCTTTGTATTTTATATAGATCACGTGGCATTAAAATACTTGGTAAATAATCCTACATTATAGGGGCACATATGTCAGGGGGTTCTCTTATTCCAAGAAATTGACTTTATAGTCATGGTAAAAATAGGTAAAATTAATTCTCACCTAGACCACTTATCAAGAATTCAATAGGAGAAGACACACGTATAATTGAAGCTATAATATTGATGCACAACAGTACAGTTACATCACACACCTTTATAATTAGAGGATATTGTTGTATTTTTATGCACAGTATGGCGCGGAAGGAATGAAAGCCTTAGAAAAGAAATAACTTAAAATTTGTGCCACACCCTTCATGTTGATCACAGACTTATACAAAATAGGCCGAGATGAAGTATTGCGCCAGTGTAGTGGAACATAAGGGCAAAAATATCATGGAAGAGGCTCGTGGTTGTATTGCAGGTGGGTAATATACAGTGACACCACCGCGCGTAAGATTCCACTTGCCGGACTATTATGGGAGACCCTATACAAGGATTGTAAAGAGTACATTAAGGCTTGTGATCAATGTCAAGCACCTTGGAAATCCCGGGAAAAGAGATGAAATTCCTTTGAGGTCTATTACTAGTGAAGAGCCATTTGAAAAATGGGCAATAGACTTTGTGGGTCATATTTCCCCAGTTGCGCGTAGAACCGAGATCACTCTACAACATCACTTTTACACGTTATCTTACAATTTGGGCAGAAGTAACACCTATAATGGATTGTACAGTAGCTACAACGGCCAAGTTCTTATGGGAGAATATTCTTACTAGGTATGGATGTCCACTAAGTTTGACAAGTGATAGGGGCACACAATTATTGAATGAGATAATCAAGATATTATTGGATGAATTTATGGTCATGCACCACAATACTACACCTTATCATCCTCAAGAAAATGTGACTAATGAGGCCTTCAACAAGATATTGAGCCAAACCTTAACAAA
Organism: Taxus wallichiana var. yunnanensis; assembly: GCA_018340775.1. NCBI lineage: Eukaryota > Viridiplantae > Streptophyta > Pinopsida > Cupressales > Taxaceae > Taxus > Taxus wallichiana. The sequence goes on along the minus strand of CM031237.1, from coordinate 76,774,416 downwards.
ATTTATGATTTTGGAAGGAAATATTGGGATGATAAAGTTTCTTATGTGCTTTGGGTGTATAGAAAAACCTATAAGAGGTTGAATAAGGAAACACCCTTTTAGTTGTTGTTTGGCACAGAAGTTCTTCCAATGGAATTCATGTTACCATATTTGTGTATTATGTGCGCGGGAGGTCTATCTCGATAAAAAATAATTAGAAGAAAGAATTGACAAGTTAATACAGTTGGATGAGAGGCATGCCATAACACATTGGAGTCAGAAGAAAGAAAAGGCCTGATGTAAGGCATGACATGGCGTATATATCAGGATAAGAAGATTGAGGTCATGTATGATACCTCTTTATGATTCAAATTTTCTGCACCATCTAGGAAAACTTAAGGTGCATTGGTTCAGACCGTATATTATCACTCACATACTTGAATCAGGTGCTTGTTTGTTAGAGGTTCTTGATGAAATATGGTTACCTGGTTATTTCAATGGGAGTAGGTCAAGCTCTACTATAAAAAACTCTTCTTGGTGTTTGTAATAAGCCAATATTTCCATTTATTATAGATTTCCCTTTCTCTAATTATTATCATGTATTTCCTTCTTCATCGTTATGCTTTGTCAATTTATCTTGGTGTTTTTGTAATAAGCACATTTGTTCTCTGGAAGATAATTACAATCTAAAGTATTTTCATGCGCAAAGGACTACACACGCACCATTGGTGTGGGGTGGTTTTCATTCAAAATGGGTACATATGAGAACATTCTTTTACAGGTGTTATTCAATTATGAAAAGGATCTCAAGAAATAAGATTTATCCTAAAGAAGAACATAGCTAGAAATAAATAAATGGACAATATAACGTGAGGTAAGAAGCACCATGGAAACTACTAGAGGAGGGTGTAGTGGCAAGGTAATTCGGTGCATGGAAGCACACAAAAGGAGTTATACAGCCGTAAGGTAGGAAGGCATGCTAGAAGGTTATAGCTGGGGCATGAAGGTGTACCACACGGAAATTGGGAAAATGGTCAATTAATGAGAGGATTGGTGGTAGGTGAAGGAACAATAAATGTAATAAATTTTTGAAAATATATATAAGGACGTGATGTGGGTTCATTTTTACCTTTGCAATCACAAGTATTCAAGTGAGATAAGTGCGATTGAACCAAGGAAAATGTGTTGAGGTGCAGAGAGCTACGAACCAAACGTGAAGAGCAGATTTACTGCGCAGTATGGCTTGCATCTCATTGGTAAAGGGTTGGAGTACAATAGAAGCATTGAGGAGTTAGGGCTGTAAAATTCAAGGTAAAGCATGGGGTTTCAAGCTAGGGCACGTGGATTTGAGATAGGGAATGAGATCTTACTCGAAAGAGAGGAAAAGGTGATATTTTTACCATGAAACCAAAGAAAGTACCGCAATGTACAAAGGGAAAGAAAAAGATGGAAGTTGAGGTTGAAATTTCTCCTAAGAGAAATTTTTCAGAGATGCGATATCTAGAAGGAGTAATCTTTGAATGGGATTTGGATTCTCACATCTACAAATGCAAATTAAGTGACTACAACAACCGCACCATCGACAAAAAGGGATATTTGGATTTTTTTTTATAAGAAGACCAACAAGTGCATAGTGGAGGACATACTAGTATATGACGACACTAGAGAGAAGTTACTCAAGAAGGTAGGGGTTTTTCAACTATATGAACTCCCATATTTTGAAAACCGTGAAGCTTTATACTTGATGGCTTATGAGTAGATTCCATGAGGACTTATTCTATTTTGTTGGATGGAGGGTAAGGATCACAACAGCCCTAATTGCTACATCGACAAGACCAAGGGCATAGGGATAGATATTATTAGTGATCTGAATGATAAGGCAGCTATTATAGCCACCAAAGAAGGAATCGTGATACTCCAAGGGTCCGTGTCGAATGGAAATTTATAAATTAAGGAATTACCTGAAGTGCAAGCATTCACGCATCTTCTCAAAAATTTAAACGATCAAGATAGATGGTCAAAGGTAAATACCGTGTGGCTACATATTTCTAAGAAAATATCACAAGGAGATATCTACAATATAGCTCGGTACATAAGAGAAATAATTACGAAGAAGCACACATAGGAGAAAAGATAAGTTTTGGCGTTATCGTATTATCTCTTGTTTTTGTAGAAATTGGAGTGCCCGATGGGCCAAAGAACAAAATTTGGGAATACCCCATGGAGAATAAGTCCCTCGCAGAGAGGTTTGAGAAGTACTTGTGTGAAGGAAAAATGAGTGGCCCATTCAAACAAAGGGAAAAACTATGGTATGACCGACCGCATGCATCGCTTGAGGAGGAATGGTGCATTCTAAAGGAGTTACCCTCGGTAGTGGGCAAGGAAGTGTAGTTCGTAGTGTATCAACATTTTTGCATCGCGTGGTTTGCAATGAAGGATGGGACATGGATTCCATGGTGCAAACTTCCATATGCCTTCACAACGTGCTACTTCCACCTCGCACACATGTTTACTAATGCGCACCCCAGAGATCTTTAACGTGACAAGGTAGATTGTTACTACCATACTCTTAGAAAAACATATGTTTATCTAGGTCAGTCTTCCTACATTGAGAGGCTCATTTTAGATGTGATAAGTATGAAGCTAGTGAGTTTGGCTATTGGGGACAGTGGACATGCTCTCATCTTTTTCACTCAAGCCAAGGTTGGAAAATAATAAGTACGTGGAAAATGAGTTCATGCTAAACAGGCTGCCTAAGGAAAAAAATAGTTGAGAATGTGGAAGCTCCAAATCCTACCTCGACCATAGAGATAGACGAGGAGGAAAAACATGAGGATAATGGAGGATTGGACCATAGAGGCCGGAGGCACCCCACGATAAGGTGGAAAGTGAGCATGCGTGATAATTTCCCACATGCACAAGAAGAGGAAGACTTGGATGTGGATGCACCCATGAGAAGCACCAACTTAAGAAGATGTTTAGAAGAACCAAAACTCAAGGCATAGGAACATCACAACCTGTACAAAGGTTTCCTTAACTCTCCCTCAAAAAGAAGCACCCGAGAAGAAGAAATTTGAAGCTTAACAAGGAGGCGGAGGAGTTTGAAGAGAGCGTATTGGTACCTCTCGGTTCAACTAGAAGATCTAGAGGAACCTAGGGATGAGGAAATGAAGGATGATGAGGAAGGGGTGCAAGAATAATAAGAAACTATGCACGAGCAATCCAACACACCAATTACTTACTCGTATAGGATAAAATCCAACTCCAAACCTTTATGTCTAGGTTCCTAAGGGGCCAAGGATGGAGAGAAGTGAATAATATGTTGTTCCTAGCATGGGTTATGTTGAGGACACAACCAAAATCATCCACACTCGGTTGTAGAGAACTCAGTAGACCTTGAGTTATATGGGTGGGAGATGATGGATCCATATATGGATACTACGTGCGTAAAAAAACAACTATCATGGTCCATGTAGACTCATATGGAAAACCAGACTTTAACATGTGGGAGGAGTCCTATGTCTCAACAAGAGTAAAGAAGGCACCTCAGAGTAGGCACATGACAATAAAGCCTACTATTATGTCAGATGATCAGTCAACAATGCCTTGGTCAAGGTATCTCATTGAATGAGGTGTTTGTTTCCATGGTCAAGATATTGGTGAGAAAATTCTTGAACAAAGGCTTTATCTAGAGTCTCGTGTACCAAAAAAAGTTTATGTCATTATGCATTATGTGCGCACTTTTTTGATTTGGTGTTAGATGACAGACAGGTCAATGCCAACACCAAAAGATGTTGAACAAGAAGTAGGGAGATCAAGGCCTTCTATGATCAAAACAATATCAACTTATGATTCACCGCTCAAAACTTTGAAGGATGAGCTGAGGAAAGTAGACCAAGATTTGACCATATGTGTGGCACTTTAGAAGCGTGAATCAGACCCGAACTATGATTGAAATTAATTAAGTTCTGAAATAAATGAAATATGAGACATTAGGGCATGTAGAAAGATTGGTACTGGTAAAAGAGAAGCACAAATCCTCGCAGAGGGAAAAATTGACATAAAGAGAGGATTGATGAGATTGGGAAGTTCATAGTGCGTAAGATAGACCTCATGGAAGGAATGATGTCAGTATGGAAAATTTTATCTGAATTTTTTAGAATGAAAGAGAAAAGATTACTCAGACGAGTTGGATGCCATAGCCATGATTTTCTAGAGAAGACAAGGACCATGCTAGATGAATGGAAGATATTGGAGGATGAGATCAAGAATGAAAATCCACGGCTTAATCCTCCCAATTGAAGAAGAGGGTGTTGTAGAGTGAAAATCCATTCTTTTGTATAATGCTCCATTACTTATTATTTTATTTCTTATTATTTAGTATTGGGAACATCGAAATAATTCCCATTTCTGGATGACAATGTACTTTAGTGTGGGGTAATTTTGAGCAGATATAATATTGTTCTAAGGATAAGACATATAAAATATGCACACGTAGGAAAAAGGTGCATTTGAAGGCACAGTACTGTAAGGATAGGAAAGGAAACACACGCCAAAACAAAGGTGGTGAGGACTTAACCATTTTTATGGATATGAGATATTTTTGGAGATAGTGTGCATAACACACATAGATATGAAGAATTACATGACACACAATGTTATTTTAGGAACGAGTGGCTGATAAGCGCCATGCATGAGTTTAAGTTAATAATATAATTTCTTCTTAGAGTTAAGTATAAGATATTTGTTATTAGCACACTTGCATGTATGCATGTCATCAGAAGGTGCATGGCTATTATCAACATGTGACCTATTTTGAGAGGTGCATAGGTGATGAAGGGAAATTCCCCACCCCTATATATATGTATTGAACTATGTAGTTTAAAAGAGAGAATAAACAATCAATTATTATAGAGTTATGATGTTTGGATCTAATGCGTGCATGACTTATAAGTATACTTATAATGTAATAAGATTCTCTGCTTTACAGTTGTTTAATCTAATGAAGTATATTTGCTTGATAATTGTGTTAGACATAACTTAATTTTATTCTTGTATGGTTACTCTTATCATATTTATTTTTTAATTCATGATTCTCTAAGATATAGATCTGGATTATTCACCGTAGAATGTTTATATTTACGGATCTCGAATATGTTTTATCATCATCAAACTAACATTCTTCACAAGCAATTATAAAGAGGGTCTTGGTACCTTTGTGCACTTCAGGTGAGCGCTTCACCGAGGTAGGGTGATGTGTAAGGGTCCGGGTTTTATACAAGAGATTCTAGGCTACATCAATAGGTTTACAAAGAAATGTCGTAACCACTTGGGCATAAATGAAGGAGAAGTTTCTACTAATGTACCAGACTACTGCAGGAAGACTAACATAGGATTATATTAAATCTACAAAATGGTAGAGAAGGAGGATGAACCATTGAATACTATCTAGAAAGATTCTCTTTCACGTTGCAGAATACAAGGCACACAATACTACCTCATGAATCTATCAAATTACTCTTTTTGAAGGGACTTAGTGAAGAGGACATGGATGCTATGGATCTAATAGGAGCATGAGACAATTATACAAGAGATTCTAGGCTACATCAATAGGCTTAGAAAGAAATTTCGTAACCACTTGGGCATAAATGAAGGAGAAGTATCTACCGATGTACCAAAGATTTCATCATAGGAAGACTAACATAGGATGTGATTAAATATACAAAATGGTAGAGAAGGAGGATGAACCATTGGAAGACTATCTAGAAAGATTCTCTTTCTACGTTCCTGTAATAAAAGGCACATAATACTACATCATGAATCTATCAAATTACTCTTTTTGAAGAGTAATTTGAAGACTTAGTGAAGAGGACATGGATGCTATGGATCTAATAGGAGCATGAGACAATTCAAAATATACCTTTGAATAAATATGTGAATCCCAATGGAATTATTCAAGATATATTATGAAGAGGATAATAAATGTAAGATTAAGAGGTGGATCAGCTACCAAAACAATCGGGGACATATATAAGTCGATATTTTCAACATGTTAAAGAACACGAAGCATGAGATTGTAAATCACATGTCCACTCTATTAGATTCTCTCGCATGTCAAGAAGAAAAGGAAATATGTATAACAAATACTGCAGAGTTGCCACACATGCAAACAAAATAAATACGACTCTAGATGCATATGATTAGCCATCATTGCAAAAGAAAATGAATTTTTACCTAGATTCAAGATGATAAAAACAGAGGATGGACAAGTGTTCTATTTTTCTAAAAGAAAACCATGGCCTCCAAGACAAGGAATTATGTCACAAGATCATATACCATTATTCTAAAAGTTGTCTCGATTATCCATATACGCAACCCCACCTTGGGCTAATCCTCAATGTTAGGCTCCATACCCTAGCCAATATCAAAAAGTGGCAACCTTAGTTCCAAGGCCCAAAATAATGGAAATAACTACCTCAATCATTACAAAGAACCTTGGAGAGGAGGTAAGAAATGAAATAACCCACCTCCGATTACCAAAAACTCTACAATCAATCTCCCGACCCACAACACAACAAGCTCTAATGACAACTCCCAAGTAAGCTCTCAACCAAAAGCCACTAAGCTACCATCTCAACCAACACCTAACCCAAAAATAAGCTTCCCAAACACCCACACAACCAACCATCTTAATACCCTACCTATTCAATTGATGTTGACAATATCCATCTACGCTCAGGAAGATAACTTCCTCCAACAAGTAGACCCACTATTATAGAGATTGCGGATGAACCACAAGTTGTTGGTACTGATATGAAGAAAATAAAAACATGCTTTGAAAAATGATCTCGCAAACCCGAAAAAATTCCAAAGTGAGGGTAAAACTTGGTCTAATGATCCACCATTTCCTAAAAGATTAGAGGAAAAGAAAATTACCTCAAATCAAAATCGATTCTGATTTTATCCACCAAATGAGGGATATTTATGTCAAAATTACATTTATTCAAGCCATCAAGGATGAGCCCATATACAAAAAGTTATTTAAGGACCTATGCATAAAAACCACCTAAAAAGAGGAAGGATCCATCCATTGTATAATTTATTAGACATCTAGTGATATTACTCTTGGAGATTTAGTTCTACTAAAGTATATAGATCTAGGCAGTCCACTGGTAAATATTTCAATTAATGGAACAATAATAAAGAACACTCTGATTGACTTAGGGGCATCCATAAACATCATGACCAATAAAATCATGGATGATTTGAAGTTAGAATGGCTAAGTCCAAAACTATAGTCTTACAACTTGCAAATAGATCAACAGTGAGACTTGAAGGAGTCTTGGAGGACATATTTGTAGTGGTAGAGTTTTGGGGATATCCTACTTATTTTATTTTTCTTCAACCAAAAACAAGCTTAGGAGGACATCCTATCATCTTGGTAAGCCCATGGTTGGCCATTACTGATGCATTCATAGGTTGCAGGTCTAGAAACATGATTATTTCCAATGGAAGTTGAACTAAAAAGATGATGCTCTATCCTCCTGCCAAACCGTTGAATGATGAAGATTAAACAATTTGGGTTGAAGAAATAAAGTAGATAAGAATTTTGTATAAAACTCAAGAATGCTGGAAAATTCATGTACAATTAAAGGACAAGAAGAAGATGTCATTTTCTCAAATATCTCACACAAACAAGTATGGAAGAAATGACGAAAAATACAATAGACTACGGTGTTTAATTTTTCCCTCCAATCAATTTATACCACAAGAATCCCCATGAAAATTCTAGGTAAGAATTTCATTCTTCATCAACTCCTTCCTCATGACTATATACTAAATTTTGTCAGCAAAATGTGTTCTCAATGTCTGATCTCTCCAAGAAAGTGGAGATAACCTCAGGAAAGCCACTGAATGTGAACAAGATGCTCAATATGCAGTAAGAGAACTTGTTGATAACTCTTATTTAAAAAAGAACAACATTTGTGTGGGAATATGGTGGCATGCATGTGATTCATCAAAATCTTTACACTCATAACATTTATATCAAGGAAAGTTGTAAGACACTAAGGAAACCAAAAATAAGAATGAACCCAACAATGAGAGACATAGTGAAAGGATAATTAAACAAATTATTTGATGTTGGATTCATATATCCAATTTTAGATAGTTAATGGGTGTCACCTCTTGTCATTATGCCAAAGAATAATGGAAAATGGAGGATATGCGTAGATTATAGGGAGTTGAATGCAACAACAAAGAAAGATCATTTTCCACTACCTTTCATTGATCAGGTACTTGACACTTTTTCTGGTAAGAAATATTTATCTATTCTAGATGGATATAGTGACTATAACTAGATTAAAATTACACTAGAAAACAAGGGAAAAACTACCTTCACATGTCCATGGGAATGTATTCTTAATCATTTCTTCCTTTTAGCTTGTGTAATGCACCTACTACATTCCAAATGGTAGTTTTAAGCATTTTATCAGATCTAAAAATGATTTCATGGAGGTATACATGGATGATTTCACAGTACATGGAAGCACCTTTGAAGAGGCCATGTAGAATCTAGACAAATTCTTGAAGAGATGCAAGGAACACAACTTGTCTTTGAGTAATGAAAAATTCTACATGATGATGTTTGAAGGTATAGTTCTTGGACACTACCTTTCTTCCAATGGAATTCAAGTTGATCCAGAAAAGGTATCTATTATAATAAATCTACCAAAAAAAAGAAGAAAAAGGATGTTAGGAGTTTTCTCGGCAATATTGGTTATTATAGGATATTCATACAAGATTTCAACAAGGTGGAAGCTCCATTGTTTTCATTATTAAGAAAGGACATTGCATTTGAGTGGACTGAAAAATGTGAAACTGCATTTCAAACTTTAAAGTAATTTTTAACTACACCACTTGTGTTGAGAGGATCTGATTGGAATATGTCATTCCACATTCATAGTGATGTTTCATACCATTACATTGGAGTTGTTTTAGGATAAAGGATGGAGTTTGCAACTACACAATTTATTATTTTAGTAACTTGCTGCAGATGTTGAACTCAACCACACAAAAGAAAAGAGGAGTTCTTAGTAGTTTTTATGCTATCAATAAGTTTAGGCACTACATCACAGTTATCCACTGCTCATTCACACCGATCATGTAACAATTAAATATTTTATTGAAAAACCAGTTGTGAGAAAAAAATTAGATGGTTTCTACTCTTATAAGAGTTTGATGTCACTATTGTGGACAATCCTAGAAAGGACAACATGGTAGTATATTTCATTTCAAGAATGGACACCAATGATAAAGAGCAAGTAGTAGATGACTCTTTTACGATAATCATTTGTTTTATATTTCTACCAAAACACCCTAGTATGCTGATATAGCTAATTATTTAGTCTTGGGTAAGACACCACCACATTACTTATACTCTGAAAATAAATACATAGTTGAAAAGAGTGTACATTTTTCTTGGATAGCTGGATTTATATTTAATACAGGACATGATAAAATCATCAAAAGGTGTATATATGATGAAGAGATATATGATGTCCTCAGAGAATGCCATAGTGAACCTTGTGAAGGGAATTTTGTTGCAAAAAAAGAACATAAAAGGTTTTGACTATCTGGTTACTATTGGCCAACACTACATAAAGATGCAATACTATACACTAGGAGATGTGATAAGTTACAAATAATGGGAAAGCCTACCAAATTAGATGAGATACCATTTCAGCCTTAGTTGGTATTGCAGCCATTTGAAAAATGGGGCTTAGACTTCATTAACCCTATAGATCCTAAATCTCAGTAGAAGAAGTGCATCTTGGTATGCACATATTACCTCACTAAATGGAAAAAGTGAAAGATTTTTCAAATTATAAGAGTGAGAAAGTTTCCAAATTATTATATGACCATATATTTACTAGGTATGGTGTACCAAGAAATATTTTTATAGATCAAGGTACATAGCTTACTACTCAAGTTGTTTTTGTTATAGCTAAGGAGTATGAAATCATACATGGGAATTCTACACCATATCATCCCCAATCCAATGGCCAAATTGAGGTAACAAATAGAGAAATAGAATCCATTTTGAGAAATACTATTGCAATCCACATGAGAGGTTAGGAATATAGGCTTCTAGAGGCAATATGTGCATTCAACACAATGTGGAAAACAAGAAATAGCTTCACACCATTTGAAATTCGTATGGTAATTCAGCATGAGTTAGGCATAGATCTATCTAAAGATATGATGTACACAATACAAAGGTAGTACAAAATCAAATAATCAAATGGCATGACAAGTTCATCAAGTCAATTAAATTTCAAGAAGGTGATGGGCACTATTGTTTGACTCAAGTACAAGGATTATATGGAAAAGCTCAAAATAAGGTGGTTAGGACCATATGAGCTTGAGAAAATATTCCCTAATGGAGCTATAAAACATACCACCATAGATCCTGTGAGGTTCAAAATACTAGTAAATGGTCATAGGTTGAGGGTTTACAAGAATCCAACCCATTGAAACACCTTCATTCAAAGCAGTTTCGAGAGGAATTCAAAATAGAATGGAGATGAGGACATCAGAGTTAAGATCATAATTTGATCATACTAGTTCATCTTCTAAGATTTCAGGGATTGATATATTTCGGTGGCATTGGTATATTCAGCTTGTTGAATACTCCAAGGGTGAATAAAAGTGTTGTGATTAACCCTCTTGGTGATCAACAACACTCTACTAACATTTAATTTTCTTAGAATTTATATTTTTCAAGATTTGATGTATATGTTTCAAGAGTGCATAGTCTCTGACACAGAGATAATGAAAATACTAGATGTTCCACTTACAAAAAATCTCTATTTTGTTTTTATGTTTAGCGGAACTCATGATTTCATGAAGAAAATAAGGGATATCTGCACATGTGAGTGATGATCAAGACAACTGGTACCCCAACATGTCAAAATTTCCTCTCTGGGAGTTATCTAATTTAAGTAAGGAGCATCCAATACAAATGATACACACCCCAAGCCAAAAAATCCACAACATCATAAAAATCAAGTACGCAACAAGGGAGAGAATACAATAAAACATGTCCAATCATCATTCTAAATATGCCTCGAGATAAGTGCACTCCTACCACTTTATTAAAGTATGATTAGTATGATTATTATTAATTAGTATTTATGCCATGATATCATGTCTTTATTTACATTGATAAAATACCACCCTTTATGTTGTGAGGTGTCATTACACATCATCCCACACTGTCACGTGAATTTCAATCGTACGCTTCATATAATTAAATCCATTAATTTAATTTCCTTTTATTGTTCTGTGTGAGTCGGTATCAAAATTCAAATACAAAACACTCAAAACAATCCCCCACAATTCAATTTTACATCATTTCTTTAAATTTGTGTGATTGTATTACTATAATAGAGCAAGGTGCATATTAAAAATGAGGGGTGACTTGATACACCATGAGCCAATAGAGAACTCTACGCTTCTCTACACCCCCTAAATTTCATAGTATTTTTGAGATAGCAGGTGGATGAACTACATAAATCGATTCCAAGGTTTTAATGAGTCGATGGTTGAAGAATTTGCAAATACATTCAAATATGGAGAAGCTAAGGTAAATGGGTTAACAATAAGAATTAGTGATGATATTTTGGCCGAGGTAACTAGACTTCCTACACAAGGTGAACCATGCCCTGAAAAAGTAAATTTGGAAGCATCTAAAATGTAATTTTCCAATGAAGATGATGTATTTGTCAATGATAGACAAGGTACACATAGGACTTCTCTTAAACCTTTTTGGTCTAAAGTTTAAAATTATATTATCAACTACTTTACATGTGAAGGAAGATAAATCGGGATAAATAGAGTTCACTTTAAATTTCTCAATCACCTAAAGAATAATATACAAGTGAATTTTCCTTATTTATTAAATTAGACACTAAAGAAAATGAGTAGGAGGCATAAAAGGTCGGTCTACACATTATCACACCACTGTCTCATAACTATGGTAGTAAAGCATACCCGCAAAGGGATCACCCCGAGATAAAGTGGGACACCTTTTTAAGATCCATGGATATAAGTGAGTTTTTAAGAAAGAGGAAAAAGAAGAGAAAAAGTACTGAGAGAACATCTGATCATATCACATAGGATGTTCTATCAAGCTCCCAACCCGAGAAACCACCTCAGAATGTCCTTCCACCGAAAATCTACCACTTGTATCACGTGAAAAGATCTTCATTGTTGAAACCCTAATTTAATTTTCTACTCTGAATCATCCACCTCAAGGGCTAAGAGGAAATATTCCAATCCCACTCCTAAATATTCCTATTCGACTCGTGCATCTTCCAAATCCACTTCTACACCACCAAGGTGATCTCATAGAATAAAAACTAAATCGCCAAGAATCTCCAAGATAAACAAACCCTAGAATCTGGGTTTAACAACACATGCTAACTTACAACAAGTAGATATCACCCCACTACAACCACAAATTTTCATCAAAGAAGCTATAAGGGAGCTTGTAAAACCATCTGTAGGGAGATGGCAACACAAACAACACTATTGGATTACTAGGTAGAACAATTTCAAACCTATCTCAATAGGTTAAAAGGAAATTAAAAAAGAGAATAAGAAGAATTAATCTTCAAACATCATAAGGAAATTGAATAAAATGATGAATAAATTACATGGTTGAAGAAAAAACAAGAGGAGAAGATTAAGATATCACATAAAATATCTATACATAGGCCTCCTTTAAATGTCTATGTTATTTTCCTGAAATAAACGATGTTGTAGCCCTCAACTTACCTTTATCAACTCTTATATATAATTTGATGTCATTAGATCTAGGAATTTATTTGAATTATGTTTGAATAGTACTCATGATATTTAGTTCTGTTATGTGAGTTATACAGTATAATTATTTCCTTGAATATGATAGGGATTGGATTCCAATCCTATACATTGGCGATGTCTTAGTCAAATCATTTATTTATTACTTTATGAATGAATTGGAAAGAGAGAGGCAGATGGAAGACTCTAGGAACTTATAGAAATTTCAGCCACCGATGGTCGTGGAAGAGGCTTCCAACTCGAGAGGAAGTTATAGAAGAGTATGGAAAGTATACGAAAACTAGGGAAATCGAGAAAGAGGTTATGGTAAATGAGAAAAGATGCACATGAAGAATCAGGGAATGTGATTAACCATAGTGGTAGGAAAATATTAATACATGTCGATGAATTGGAATGAAATGACCCCTGAAATGCAAAAGAAGGAGATGCACTCCTATCATAATATCATATCACATCTAAGAAAGGTAAATTTTTACATTGATTTTTCTATTAAATATGTAAACTCTTGGTTTCCAATAGGTTATCACCCACCAATATTCCACTTCCCTATACCAAATTGGTTTGGTGATAAACCATTGGGTGAGATGATACAAGACATGCTTTGGGATAGATTATGTTTGAACGGAGCATACTTCTTCACAAATCTAGTAGGGATAGATGTTCTAATAGAATTCTGCATGTGTGCAAAACCATTCAGAGGAAGCTAAGCATGGTTTGAGGACCCCAATAAACCCGGGGGTGTGATGAGTTATTTAATTCCATTTCTAAACAACTCATCTTCTATAATTTGTTGAGCCATTTGTATCCTTGCACTTGTATTCCCATGTTATACTGCTAATATTTCATTATAACTTTAAATTATGGCATGAATATTAATTAATATTTTTATTAATAGTTGACTTTATTTTGTGGTATTGTGAGTACACATTTATTCTCTTGATTACAATAAGATGTTTGATTGATGATGCATGTGATTCCTCTTGTTGTAAGCAAATTTTTATATGAATAAACACACATGCGTGCAAAGGATCCATACGTATAAATCGATATGCATCCAAAAGTAATCATCTATAGCTACGGGATTGTCTCAGAAACTCGCATGCAACCAAATGACTTATCTCGTAGAAAAAGTTTCCATGACCAAAGGACATGACACACACATCAAAGATTCTGGGACCCCGAGAATCTCATGGAACGTGGACATAACCCTTGATCTCTCACATGTTGATGGAAGAAGCAATTATAAAAATAAAATGAGAACTAACATATGACTTAACTCCAACATCTCGATTATGCTTTATAAATTAATAAGGAACCAACTGATTAAATTCATGATTTGGGAACCGATTGATTGAATTAATAGGTTACTTAAGTTATGTGGTTTACATCTAAACACCTACTAATTAATTATGTTACATGTATTGGATCTCCAGATTATGTGTTGGATATATTTTACTTGATCTATTCAAAATCCTAGTCAAACTCTCTATCTTCACGCTGTTGTAATGAAAAATATAAAAAGGAAAAGGTTAATGCTTTGAGAGATATAGAAACATAGATAGAAGATAGATCAGAACTAAGGTTAGAGAGTAGAGAATACACAAATACATGAGTTGGTGTATTCCCAATTGTAATCTTCATGTCAATGCAATAAAAGTTCTTATTTCTCTTATGTATTAATTAATACTAATCCATCTCTTATACTCTTTCTTGATAATAACTAATTTTATACTATTTTAATTTACCTAATTAAATTAATTACTAGCCTAAACCCATTTTAATTATTTACTTATATTTAAAAATTACTAGGGCCATAAATAATAAGTCTACACCCCTTCTATTCTATTCACCCTCTTCTTATTTACTTAACTCATCACACTCCCCTTTTTATTTAATTTATTTAACTTACAATTCCCACAAAAGGGTACAAGACCTTAAGTGTGTAGGGATAAACAAGAGCCCTAAGATCTAATCCAGTCAAATCAAATCTGACCCTTGATTTCCAAATTACCCTAATGTTGCCCTAACTTTCTCTTTGTTATTTTCTTCTCCTTCTTTTCATTTCTCTTCTCATTTTTTTTTTGGTCTTTGGATTTGTTCTTCATGCAGGAGATTGTTTGGAAAGCTATGGAGCCTTTTTAAAACCCTTATTGTGTATATATATTTACCATATTTTTTCAAAAAGAAATATATTTTTCATATATATAATATATATATATATATATATATATTTATTATATTTTATTATTATTATTATTATTATTATTTTTTTTTTATATATTGTTTAGGGGGGGCGGATTCGAGAGAAGACTGATGAGGGGGCGGTGGGGGGATGTGGCTGCATGGGAGTGGGGGAGGAGGAAGGGCACTGTGGGGGGGGGTGGTGGCGGGGGGGCGGGAGGGTCGGGGAATGGGGGGAGGGGCGGGGGGAGGCAGGCGATGGGGGGGGGGGGGTGGGGGGGTGGGGGGGGCAGGTGGTGGCGAGGATGGGGTTGGGGGCAGCAGCCCCGAGGGATAAGCCTGGGGGGGTTCGGTGGGGGGAGGGTTCCCCAATATATATATTTTTTTTTTTTTGAATTTTTTAAAAAAAAAAACCATTTTTTTTTTTTTTAAATTAATTATATATATATATATATATATTATTTAATATATATATATATATATATATATATATATATATATATATATATATATATATATATATATATATAATATATTATATATATATTTTATATATATATATAAATATTTATATATATATATATAATATATACTATATATATATATATATATATATATATATATATATATATATATATATATATAAATAATATATTTATTATTTATATATATTATTTATTATATATTATATATAATAATATATTTTATTACTATGGTAAAGAAAATGATTTCAACTTTTAAAATAACATATTTTAATTTTACTATTTTGATTTCAAAAAAAATCTTAAAAAAAATTCATCCATTCACTTCTCCATTCAATATGGTTACCAAAATAAAGAACAATAAAAAGAGATACTTTCTTTTCTTTTCAAAGTAGTGCTAAATGATTTAGTTCATTTTATACAATGAGACTTTCTACAAAAGGTTTAATATTTTTTTAATGCAATATCTAAATAAACATTTCAAATTTTAAACAAGAGATATTTAACATGAAATATATATATATTTTACAAGAAAGTCATAAAATTCAATCTATACATTTTCTTTCAAAAGGAGATTACAAATCAAATTTTTCATATTAAAGAAAAACAACAAAACAATATTTCATTTTCAAGATTTGAAGTTCACATATACCAACATACACAAATACATATCTACCCAAGAAGATTTATCACAAGATTTTTACAAGACTTGAGGTAGATTACTTAGCTCAAAAATGGCTCAAGATTTCAAAAATACAAAATACAAAATAGAAATTTTACAAGGAGTACAAGTCTTCCACAAGCCATACTCAAGTGGTTACAATACAAGAAATGTTTCACAAAGATTAGAGAGACAAAGAAAAACTCAATATCTCCAACTTCCAACTTTGAGCTCCAACCTTCATGCCTTCAAGAAAACCAACAAGGAGAAAGAGCTTGTTTGCCACCCAACCATAGGCATCATTACATGCCTCTCCCAAGGTTGGGATGCATGCTAGCCTCCCCCAAGCCCATGGGAAAGAGGACTACCATCCACAACTTGCACAAGAATGAGGTGAACTAACAATGATACATCCACACAAAAATAAAACAAAATCCAAGACAAGACTCAAAATTTTACAAGGTGGAAAGAGAGAACCCAAGTTCTACCTCTAAAAAATGGGGAAGAGAGGAGAGGAGTTCTCCAAAATTTATATACCAAGATTATAAGCACAATAACAAGACCTCCATACCCTCCTTATTGCTCCTATTTCATTTAAACCCTCCTTATTCCTCCACCCTTTCTCCAAGTCCTTCTTGGAAGGATTTTCAAACCCCAAAGGGGTTTCCTTACCAAGAATGGGGAAGGAGATTCAAGCCAAATGAATCAACTTCCCCACCTCAACCATTTGAGGGGAAACACTAAGACCCTACAAGGCTTGTCCATCAAGCCTTGAGGATTGAGAGGAAAAATCCCTCTCTCTTCCCCCACAAACTCCAAAACTCCATCATGCCATATGATGGAGGGAGTAAAAAAAGCAAACAACAACCAAAATCCACATGCAACAATAACAATTTCAAGTAACCAATCTAACAACTAAAATGAATACAACACATGCAATAAGACATAAGAGCCTACCTCAAAGAAAGCTCTCCAAAAAGCTTTCCAACTTCAAATTTCTCCACTCCTTGACTCAAGCAAATCTCTAGCTCCAAATCACCCAAGCATCCAAGCAAAAAGCTCCCCAAAAAAAGGTTCTCTTCTTTTCCCATGAAGGGAATTTGAAGAGGAGCAAGCAAAAATCCTCACAAATGAGGGGGTGACATGTGTCACCCCTCTCCTCCTTCAAGGTCAAAGATGCCAAAACAAAAGAGAAAGGGTAAAATGCCTTTTTGCCCTCTTCTCCCAAATTACTCAAATGCTAACAAGACAAAACTAGTGCAACTTTTAACAAGCACTCTAATCCACACCCCTTACATGGATGTGACCAAACAAGAGGCAAAAAAAAGGAGGGAAAACTCCCTCTAGCCTTGGAAATAAGCCCCCTACCCATTAGGTAGGGTCCAAGGGCTCATTTTTATGTTAAGGGAACTCCCAAACTAAAAAGGGGTCCCTAAAAATGCCCAAAATAACCCAATTTCGGGTTTGGCAAGATTAGGCACATGGTTAGAGGGTGTGGGGACCACCCAAGGGTTCACATGTGACCCTAAACCCCCAAAATTAAGTACATCATTAAACAAAATCAAAACTTAATGAAAGTGGGATCATTAACTCCCAAAAACAAGTTTACAACACAACCAATTACCCTAAGCAAGGTTAATAATTACAAGACATAATACATTACAAAAGAGGACCACCCATGGTGTCCAAAACAATAATTCTAATGCTAAGGCCTCAAGCAATAAACATGGCTAGGACTTAGCCCATGGGCTACTTGTGCAAGATTGTGTAGCTGGCCTGAATCCCACGTTCTCCTATAAACTGTCACCTGCACACTCATTGCACACATTAACCGCACCTTCTCGATAAAATATAAATCAATGACTCAGTAAGATATCAATGAGTTCTAAACTAGCCTAACATCCTACTGAATTCAAAATGCGACAACGTGCACAATCATACTCAATTCACCATAAGTTAGTCACAATAATAAAATGACATGTATCCATAGAATCTCAACATGCAACAAACAAAGTATCCATCAATATAATTATGTTCCAAAAACAACATCATATCCGTTAGTACCCATGACATCATATGATAATGCGACAACATAGAAATTAAGCTAAATTGGCGTTATACGCCTAAATGTCCACACATGTCTAATAAGATCAAATCTCTAATATAATGTCCAAGATATAACAAATCTCTGTCAAAACATGTCTATGAGCAAAGAAACAACAAGTCACTTGAGCTATAAAAAGTGTGGGCACTACATCCCCCTCTACTAAAATTAGACTTCCTCCTGAAGTCACTAAAAGAGATAGGGATATCTAGCCCTCAAAGGTGTCGCATCCTCCCAGGTAGTTGTTGTCTCATCGTATCGGTCCCACTGTACTCTAACCTAGTCCAAGTCTCGACCCCGAAGGGCCAACCTCCGTGCTCTAGAATGCGTACGGGCTCCAGTCTCCACTGTCCTCCATCCTCTACCTATAATGCCGACCAATCCAAAACATGAGAAACATCTGGTACATATCTACGTAGTACAGAAACATGAAATACATCGTGGGCCCATGCAAGGCATGGTGGCAAAGCTAGGTGATAGGCAACTGGACCGATGACCTCTAAAATATCAAAAGGCCCCACAAAACGAGGTGATAGCTTAGAACCCTTTCCATAACGGATCGGACTCTTATGCGGATGAACTCTCAAGAAGACTTTGTCACCCACTGAGAAGTGACGATCAATCCTCTTGGTGTCTGCATACGCCTTCTGGCGTGCTCTAGCTTGCTCAAGACGTTGTCTAATCAGCACAACTTGCTGCTCTAAATCCTGAAGGTAAGTTGGTCCCAGAATAATCCTGTCATCTAGTCTTGTCCCAACTCAAAGGTGTCCTGCAAGGTCATCCATACAAAGCCTGGTAAGGAGCCATACCAATGGAACTATGATAGTTGTTGTTGTAAGCAAACTCAACTAAATGCAAATAATCTTCCCATTTCTTCTGCTGATCCATCACATACATTCTCAACATGTCCTCCAACACCTGATTAACTCTCTCTGTCTGCCCATCTGTCTCTGGATGATAAGCTGAGCTGAAATTAATCTGAGTACCCAGAGCGGTCTGAAAGGAAGTCCAGAAAACTGAAGTGTAGATGGTATCCCTGTCATTGATGATGGTCTTCGGAATCCCATGCAACCTAACAATGTCCTCCATAAATACTTTGGCGATGGCCTATGCATTATAGGTGACCTTGGTTGGCGAGAAGTGTGCAACCTTGGTCAACTTATCCACGGTGACCATAATGGCATCATGATGATAAGAAGACATAGGAAGTCCGACTATGAAATCCATGGAGATCACATCCCATTTCCACTCGGGAATATCATGAGGGTGTAAAAGTCCTGCGGGATGAGAATGCTCTACCTTGACCCTCTAACACTCAAGGCAACGTGCAACAAAATCTGCTATGTCCCATCGAAGACCGGCCAATAATATAACTCTCTCAGATCGGCATGCATTTTCTTCACTCCTGGATGTGCCGCATATGGGCTCGATGAGCCTCTGTGAGGATGAAGCTACACAGATCACCTGACTTAGGCACGTAGATGCACTGTGGAACCAAAGCAAACCATCTATCTCTAAAACACACCCAGAATATCTACCCTCTAATGAACCCTGTGACTCCAACATCTGTCTGGCTCCCTCATAAAATTTGTCCTCTGGAAGGTGCTCAAGAATCCTACCTCTCAAATCTGACTGAAGTGTCAAAGAAGCAAGCACATGTCATCATCTACTAAGTGCATCTGCAACAACATTTTCCTTCCTTTGATATACTTGAACCTCCATGTCATACTCACATAGGAACTCCATCCAATGCCATTGACGAGCGTTGAGGTTCGGCTGTGAGAAGATATGCTACAAACTCCGATGATCTATCCTCAAAATGAAAGGTCTACCCAAAAGGAAATGTCACCAACACACTAGAGCATGAACAACTGCTGCAAGCTCCAAGTCATGAGTAGGATAATTAAGCTCGTAGTCCTTGAGCTTACGAGACTCAAATGTAATAACCCAACGCTCCTGCATAAGAACTACTCCCAAACCCTCTAGTGATGCATCAGTACAAAAAAAAAATCCTCTGTCGGGTCTGAACTGCTAAGATGGGCACCATGGTTAACCTTTCCTTAAGCAACTGAAAGGCCTGCTCACACTTTTCTGACCAATCAAACTTCTTCCCTTTCCTCTGAAGAGAAGTGATAGGGTGAGCAATCCTAGAAAAGTCTTGTATAAACCTACGGTAATACCCTGCTAAACCCATGAAACTCCTCACCTCAGTAATTGATGTGGGTGTTGGCCAGTCCATGATAGCTTGTATCTTAGAGGGATCTACTGAGATACCCTCGCCTGATATGATATGACCCAAGTACTGAATCTCTGTCTGAAAGAAGCTACATTTTTCCAAGTTCCCATACAACTTCTGCTCTCTCAAAACCTGAAGTACTACGCCTCAAATGCTCCTCGTGTTCCTCCTCGAATGAGAATAAATCAATATGTCATCAAGGAACACTAAGACAAAGCGATCCAAAATGTCTGAATACTCCATTCATGAGGCTCATGAAGATAGTGGGGCATTGGTCAAACCAAATGGAACAACTGTGAACTCATAATGCCCATAACGTGTGTGAAACGTTGTCTTATGAATGTCTGCATCTGATATGCACAACTGATGGTACCCTGACTTGAGATCAATTTTGGAGAACACTCTCACTCCCCGCATCTGATCAAACAAGTCATCAATCCTAGGGAGTGGATAATGGTTCTTTATTGTGACCTTATTGAGCTATCTGAAGTCTACACAAAGTCTGAGAGAACCATCCTTCTTCTTCACAAATATGACTGGCGCTCCCCAAGGAGATACACTAGGGTGAATGAGACCCTTATCTAACAACTCCTCTAACTTGAATCTTGAGCTCATGAAGCTCTGGAGTCGTCATCCGATAAGGTGCCCTAGAAATGGTGCAGATCCAGGTACTAAATCAATGGTGAAATCTACCTCTCTGTGGGGTGGTAACCCTAAGCTCGCCTGAAACACATCTATACTCCCTCAAAACTACATGGTCATCTAAGGGTGAGTGCTCTGGAGTGCTCTCTTGATCGATCACTGATGGTGATAGCAAATAATTGACAACCCTTACGCATGCTCCGCTTGAGTTGCTTAGCCGATATCATGCGCAAGGAGATAGGCCTCTGCATCCCTGATATCACAACTACACTCCCAAGATCATCCTGACACTCAATGACCTTATTTCTACAATCCACCTTAGCTCGATGAGCCTCGAGCCAATCCATACCCAAAACTACCTGATAGGAACCTAGAGGGATAACTCGGAGGTCAAGAGTAGTGGAGAAGGCTCCTAAATCAAGTACGCAACTCTCCACATACGAGTCCACGGTGAGTTTGGCCCCAGAGGCCAACTCAACCTACTAACTATCTGGTTGCCTAGCCACCACTAGCCCACACTGGTCCACTATAGAAGGTGATATAAAAGAATCTGAAGCACCTAAATCAAAAAGTACTGAGACAGAAATACCCCTGATAATACCTGTCATCTCAATGACTGTGGCTTGATGCTCGGCCTGGCGGTTGTCAACCGCTGCATATACACGATGAGCGCATCCTACATCACCCACCATCTACTTAGATCTAGCAGCTCTCTGTGCATCCATGGTATTGGGTTTGTGCGGGCACATGCACACATAGTGATCAGGAGATCCACAAATAAAACATCCTCCTGTACCCCTCTGAGATGGGGTCCCTCCTGTACTCTGGTGTACTGATCCTGCCGGTCCAACCCTAGCAGACTGCTTGCGTGTGAGTTGGCTGTGCCTGCTGAGTACCCTACCTCCTATCCCTGGCTCCACCAAAACCACCTCTAGAACCACCTCTCTGAAATCCCTGTGTCTGTCTATCTAGCCCCTGCTTGCGGGTGGCCCTGCTGTTGTGTCTGTCGCTGCGGGTGTGGTGGAGCCCTCATGGCTGCTGGCGGAGGCCAAAATCCTCCTCTAGGGGGTGGTGCAGTACCCCATGACCTCTAACTCAAAAGGCATGTATCCTCTCCTGAAACTTTCTCTTGTTTCTATCTCGGTGCTCCTGTGCCTTGGTCCTGTTCTCCTCAGCTAAGTAGGCCTTCTCAATGGCCTTCTCAAGTGTGGGAGGAGATAACATCCTAACTGCTCCTATTATATCTGCATTAAGGCCTCGAATAAACCTATTAACCTATAATTTCTCATCTTGCAGGTAGTCCACATACTGCAGAAGATCCAGGAACCTGCTCTCATACTGCACTACTTTGTGTCAGATCCCTGTCGTAAGTCATGAAACTCATCGATCCTCTTCTGCATGAAATGCTCTGACATATAACGAGCCCTAAATCACTCCTCGAACATCTCCCAGGTCACTGTCTCTCGAGTCAGATGGAGCTTACGCTCCTCATTCCTCCACCAAATGCCTGCTTGCATCTCGGAGGAGGTGTATAGCGAACCTTGCCTTGACGTTGCTCTCGTAAGAGTGCAAGCCAAAGCAACTATCCAAGCTAAGGAGCCATGACTCAACCCCAAAGCCATCTATAGAGCCGGTGTAAGTGGGTGGCTGCAAGCGAAGAAGATCCCTGATCACACTGCCTATATCTCGATCCTGCGATGTAGTCCAACAGGCGAGGGGTCGCCTATCCCCAAATGGTCCCTCGAGGTTGTGTGAGTGGCTACGATAGAATGAGGCTACCCTCTCGTGATGAATGGAAGGGCTACGTGACCTCTCCCACCTCGGTGTATCATGCTCTGCGGCTCTGAATGCGCGTCCTCCTATCGGCTCCTCGTCTCCCAAAGGTATCTCCTCTCTCTCTCCTCCTGCGGTGGTGGTAAGACGTTGCTCCACAACGCCTATCAGCTGCTGCAGGGCCTCTAATATCTGAGGCCCAAATTTGGGTGTCGGTGGCTCCCACGTAGGTGCACTATGCCCCAAACCTCTAGTTGATCGTCCCCTCTTGGGTGCCATCCTGTGCACGAGGTGAGTGAAGAAGTTATTAATTTAAAATTTAATGGTTGCGGATGATTTTTAACTAATTATTTTTATTCATTTATTTAATTTAATGTTATTAAAATTACCATTAACTATTTTAATTAGTTACCCAGAGTGTCCACGTGTGTGAACCTCGCTCTGATACCAAATGTAATGCCCCACCTCTGGACACCGAAAAACACACCAAATGTGACTAAAATTTTAGGGTAATTTTTTTTTTTTTTAAAGTGTTTAATTAATACTAATCCATCTCTTATACTCTTCTTGATAATAACTAATTTTATACTATTTTAATTTACCTAATTAAATTAATTACTAGCCTAAACCCGATTTTAATTATTTACTTATATTTTAAATTTACTAGGGCCATAAATAATAAGTCTACACCCCTTCTATTTTATTCACCCTCTTCTT